>VTPC01003383.1:19606-31444 GCA_011009095.1 Ignelater luminosus | reverse complement strand
GCATCCTTTTGTGAAAGACCACAGTACTTAAAAGACTATTTAGGAAAGATTCGTTTTGCTTTTTTATTTTTTTTTTTCACTTTAGAGGATCACGGTCAGAAGCATGATCAAGCGTATTTGTTGCTACTTTTTTCTCGGCTTCGATTGCTATTAAAGTTAATTCGTAGACCTTTTTAAAGCTTCTCCTGACTCTGCCATTCTCACTTTACTTTACCGAGGATTATAATATTTCCTCTTGCCCTATGTACTTTAAAAACAAAATAATGTACACATTGTTGATCAGCTTATTTTGATTACAATACTCACTCCTCCATCTAATTACCCAGTGCGGCATAGCGAAGTGGGTTTCTTAGTTTCTATAATAACGTTCACAAGGTTCAGGTTCACCTCCGGGCTATTTCCACTATCGTTTTTCTTTGATTTCCCTTAGTGTGAAAGGCAAATTTGTTGCCGGAACATCTTAGCAACATCCATGAGCAATCAACACGAATTTGCATTTTTACGAAGCGCAAACCGCTCTTCAACCCGCCAGACTAGTTTATCGATGAACCATTGCTTTGGGCAATATTTTTACGCATTATTGCTACACTGCCTTGCCTTCTGCAACATAGGGCAGAGCGTTTGCATAAATATCTGACGTGTAATGTAACGTATAAGGAGTTGCATCAAAAAAATTACTTTTTTATAGGGGAAGAACATTAAAAACGTAATGAAGATTACAAAAGGAATCTGCTTTCACTGTAAAACACTTCTCGTGTGTTCGGCAAATAATTTACTCCAGTACTTTGCATTTTGCGTTCATCAGTTTCAGCAAAGCACAGCTTCAAATTAATAGGTATGACCATTCCCACAAGTATCTCCGTTTTTTATTCCTGACTAAAGAACAGTTTACCAATAATGGTCAACAATGACTAATTTTTTAAATTTTTGTTACAGCACAATGCATCACACTTATTATCTCAATTTTTGGTAACTACTTCGATTGTTAAGTAATACTTGAAGGACAATTAATAAATTTCTCTGGTGCTCTGAAGTCGCTGTATAAGATTAATTACCACAACCTTAAGCCACGATTTTCACGCGTTTTATTAACTTTGTGATAAACAAAGATGTGACATTCCAGAGTCTTCTCTTCTTCTTCTTTTGTTAATAAATAAGTATGGAGCGAATCTTCACCTTTAAAGGTACCCCTTAATTTCAAATTCAAAAACAATAAATCACTTATTATGCATCTTACAAACTGAATAAAAATATAATTAAATTGATTGGCAT
The DNA here is from genome assembly GCA_011009095.1 of Ignelater luminosus. Lineage (NCBI taxonomy): Eukaryota > Metazoa > Arthropoda > Insecta > Coleoptera > Elateridae > Ignelater > Ignelater luminosus. The sequence goes on along the minus strand of VTPC01003383.1, from coordinate 30,172 downwards.
TTTCGCAGCAGAAGGGTATCTTTAACGACCGAACATCAGCAGATAACCAAATATTAAAACCTGGCAATTGAACTCAAAAAGATATGGAAACTGACACATATTACAATAATACCGGTCGTACCCAGCAAACACAATTATATCGTAGCGATATCAGTGCGAGTTTATCTGTGTACGAACTTGTTTAATGTTACATAGCACACTGCGCACATGTGCGTTATGTATAACGCGTAATGTCAGAAACACGGTACTAGTTGCAGTACATTGCGATTACGTACCGATTGTTACATGCCGACGACATCCATCGTGCTTCAGACTAGGTATATGCTTGTTGGTATATCGTCATAATTTTACGTGAATACATCGCTCTAATGTCTACGTTTCGGTGCACCTGTTTCGTTTAATTTTAAAATTTAATATGCTAAATTACGTATTCGTTACGTCTACATTGTAACATTGTTAACACGTAACAAAGAGTATGCCCCATTAATTAATTTAAGTCTGGTCTTTTTACCTCATTGGAAAATTATCGTCCACGTAATCCAAAACATTTTTCCAAGCTTCCGACCAATTTATTCTAGTCTAGAGAGGTTGCAGAAAGACCAAAATAAATTAGTCAAAAGTTAATACAACATATTGACCTTGCTCAAGTAAGAAAAGTCTCAAGTTATCTGACCGATAAATTTATAAGGAGGTGGAAAGACTAGGCCTTAATCAAGGTGGTGCAGAAATTTCAAAATCTTTTAAATCATTCAAATGTGTTATTAAATAGACCTGTAGTTTAGGAATACCGCCATTCCGTTTTTAAACAAAAGTAAAAATTTGGAATTAAAGTTAAGAAAAGATCAAGGACATACATTGCAAAACGAATAGCCTAGTAATATAACTAATTTGAATGATATTACGCAGTACTTTATTTTTGAAGGAAAATGCATTAAAAGTAATACTTGGAATAAAAGTTTTATTAAATTTTTTTAAAAAAGAAAAAATACAAAATAATTCCAAAACACATTAATTCGTTTGTGTCTTCTCGTCCCTTTTTAATCCCTGTGCAGCATGGCGTAGTCCCTCGGAACAACATTGCTCAATTTCTGAAAAACAAAACAATTTATATATGCGAGCTATAAATATTACGATAAAAAGAATACCTTTGTCGGATATTCATCGTCTTGGTTCCAGCCATTCGGAGATTCCCACGTTGACGCAATCACGAATAACCACGAATAACAGCAAATTCGTTGGTCAGAACAATTTTTTTAAATTCTGGAGATCTTGCCTTTATAGCTCCACCGATCTTACATAAAAACAGTCTCTAGAAAAAAAAACCAATGAACAAAAATAATTATATGTAACAGACAAATCCGCATGTTCTTTATTTAATTTTCTAATTCTCCAAAACTTTCTTTTGTATCTATTGGCAGCATTTGCTCTAACTCTGATCTTTGATTGATTGATTAATCGTAATATCAGAATTTAAAATTTTAGTATCGCTAAAACTACTTGTGTTGCTATTATTGTCATTGATGCTATTATTTCTTTCATAGTAGTATTGTTTTCAGTTTTGTCAAAGATTTTATTGTGATTGTCATTTTTATTATTGAATAATTGTAATTTATGTTTCGCTTTCCTAATATTTTTGCTCTGCCCTAATCTACGGTACTTTTGTCTAGTTGATAAAGTACTAAAAGGTTCTCACTTTATTCTTTTAGACATTTCGCTTACGGTAAATTGTTATCCTTAAAAATACAAGAATCAGTAGAAATACTACATATTACTAATTAAACTTACCTATTAACGACACTAAACCAGACAAATTTGCACAAAAACTGGGGAACACTGTGGAATGAATTTACACCAACCGAACGAAAGCAGGGAACCAAATCCGTAGCGTTCATTGAAGAATTTATTGTTTAAATGCAGACAGGCTAAATACTTTTATTACATTCTTAGAAAGGACCATGTCCCTCTCTTTCTCATTTGTAAAGTAAACACAAAATGTTCCTAAAAACGTCTAAGAAGGAAGTCATAAATTTTGTTTGAAACCCATTTCACACTGACAGGTGAATCAGGCAAACTTTAAAATAACGAGCCATTTATTACTATTATTTTCTTCATACCTGCCTTTAAATAAAGAAATATTGATTTTTACCACTTTACTGCTTGTTTATAAGTCGTCCAATATATGTAGTAAAGTTTCACTTCAGAATAAGTACATTGTATAAAAGTTTATTATTAATTATCATCTTGGAATGGTCCCTACCTGGTCAGGCGCTTTTGTGCGGGGCACAATCTGTAAAAGATCCACTTCACTGTGTGATTTCTATATAGAAAACACTATAGTTACATAAATATTTCTGTGGTTTTTGGCCATACAGCAAAATCAAGTAAAATTTTAGAGATCGAAATTGCCCAAAAAATTATGGAAATAAAAAGTTCTTTTTATGTTAATTTTGTTTATCACTTTATATTTTAAGACTTAATTTATGTTAGAATTCAACACAATTTTAATATCATTTATATTATTTTATGCCTTAAACATGTAGGAAAAAGCATAAGAGATTTAATTGCAAAAATTAAAATGACTTTAGATTAATATTTTTGGAAGTATTCCTGAAGAAAAGAACTTTAAAAAGTCTGAATCGCGGTTGCTGTGAAATTTTAGTCGTGTCTGAGATTATATTCTACAATAAATTTTGACAGATGTCAGTATAATTTTCTTATGAAATTATAACTTTATTGGAAACGCCATTATGAAAAAATGGAATGTAGAATATAAAAATATATTGTATAAGAATGTATAAGAGGATTATTTACCAAGAATTACCGCATAAAAATTTGAAAACGTAACGTCAGTTGGGCGACCAGCGTTCTAAATAGTTAAGACCTTCTATAAATCAGCTACACTGTATACCTGATATCTACCTGATGTGATTAAAATTACGCGCTAGCGACGTAACTTGAGTACTCCTTTGCGATGTAATAGTATTGACGTACCAGCTACATCGATAAGATGTAATCGAGAGATGTAGTGTTCGTTCTTTCGTTGGCATGTACCTGTTACATTAATGTGACACCTGTATTTACTGGGAAACAATTAAACAACACCCCATTATGGCTAGGCTGGAGAATTACTATTAAATAAACAGAAGATGGTTACGTTATTTAAGTTCGTCGGTTAACAGCATCGATCCCTGCATGCGTAGGTTTTTTCTCCTAAGAAGGCTCACTTTATTGATAACAAACTAAAGAAATAGTAGTAATTATATCAGTTCTTTTTCCCGGGTCTGGTTTACAAAGGTTTTACCAATTGAAAATTTACATAAAAACCATGATACTTTTTAAACTAAAAACCTGAGATTTTTTTCACTTCTTGAACTTATTCTCCAAAGGCTACAAGACAGATTCCCGATGGATTATTGTTCATTCATGTATCCCAATGATACCTGAATTTTTTTATTCCTTAATATTTATATTTAATAGGTAAAAAAAAATTTTTTTGATAAAGAGAGCAAACTAAGTGGCGCGCGCGGCGGCCAGATCACGCGTTTTTAGCCCTATTTTCCCCTCTAAATTAAAATTATAAATATTCCGGGAGTTAGGACTTTTGTAGGACATTGCCTGCTCTTTAAAGATCTTTTTTTTGATTTCGGATATTTGCAATATTCTCCAAAATATTTGCAAATAACGAAACTCCTTTTTTGTTTTTTTACGAATTTGTTTTGTTTTGCAATTTTTTTGCGCGGGACTTCGAAATGTTCGAAAAGTTTCTAAATGCCATTCCGAATCGAATGACACCTCGATCATAATTCTTGGCGAAGTCAGGCAAAAAATAGCAAAAATGGAACTTGTGAACCACAATATGCTAAGATGAATTGCGAGGAAAAGAAGAGTTGTAAGCATGTTTATGAATTTGGTAATTTAAAGCTTTTAAAAATCTCGAATTCTGATGCATAGTCTCTACCGTTCCTAGTTATTTTCTTCTAAATATAAGTAACTACTTGGTAACTAGTAGTAATTCTCGTTAAAAGCTAGTTTAGATTTTCTAGAATTGTACGATCTTTATTCTCTATTCGTAATAGGCCATGCCAGTGGCAACACTGAACAGAAAATGTACTAAGAGAAATTAATTCTACGGGGTTTTTTGAATTAGATTTATTTTATACCCACGAACGTCTGCAGTAACATAACATACGTGTATGGCAGCTTATAATGATATGTTTTCGTGATTATAAAATACATACTAATGAGACGTCTTATGTAATAAGCGACAGCTATACTGTTTATTAATTTTAATTACAAATACAAAAATACAACACATGCGATAAAAATTTTAATTTAGACTTGCTGGACGACTTTTCAAACAGAAGTAAGCTGGAGTTTTCAATTTAAATTTAAATTAAATCAGAATTTTGTTCCTATTTTACTCACTTTCTAAAGTAAATCTTTCCAAACAAACGAAATCTATCTGAAAACAGAAAACCCAAAACCACTACAAAAATTAGATTTTCTCTATAATGAAATTCAAGGAAGTTCCTTATTAAACTCAAAGAGAAATGCATGAAGCATGAAAAGGAAATCTGGTTTACATTACCTTCAACGAGAGACGTGCATCTTCTCTCAATTTAAACTTTATACGATTTTCCTATGTAAATGCACCTAACACTTCCCACGAAAAGAGATTTAAATATACAACAAAGCACATAGATTTTATGGAAGGTGATTAATTTTGCTCAGAGTTTTATGTATAACGTCATGACCATTGATAAATAATTGAGACGAAAGAAAAAAAAACAAAGAATTAAAACAAGAAAGAATTTTAAATTATCTCTCGCATTCCGTTTGCCGAATTTCCCTTGGACGAATAAAATACTCAACGTAAAAAAGCTTTTACTGGAAAGCGAGCTTCGACAATAAAATATTGGTTCTTCGTTATTAATCTTCGCGATTCCTTATTACTTTGTATTTTGAAGATGAAAGTATTACTGCATAAAATACATATTTATTTTAACGCTCAACTAAGATTTATGAAAAATAGCTTTGAATTAACTTTTTTCGGCAAGGATACTCTGAGAATTTGTACGTAATTTATGATCTTAAAGACCGCGCCTTCCTATTTTATTAATATACTTTTAGTCTGTGACTTATTTCTTTTTTTATTAATAAAATAGCCAAATATAGATGCAAATTGAATGATTATGTTGAAGACATCAGCTTTAATATCTAACTAATCAGTTATATTTAGTTTTAATATCATGTTAATGTAGTTTTAGATAATGATGAAGTTAGATTTTATTACTTCAAATTATTGTTTAATTTATATTGCCAAACGAAACTGTTGACCTTGTTCTTAATATTGCTTATATTACAAATTACTACAAATAGATTTTAGTAGCAATATTATGCCAAACCTTGTCTTATTACTTATTGAAAAAACTAGGAACAGATTTCAAAGGAAATTTGAAATTGCTTTCTGACTACTATATTGTTCCTTTGAGTTGTGACAATACGCCTATTTTTAAATAGTAGAGCTGATATATGGTCGCTGTGATTTTTTTATATAAACTGGCTTTCAGATATTTATGGTTTGTTCTTTATTGTTTTTGTGAATTTCACCGCTTCCTATAGTAAAAACCAACAAATTGCTTTCAAACGCATTCAAGTCAAAAATGAATGATTTCTTTTCTTTTTTTATATACACCAATATACATGCAAATAATTACTTATCATTTTGTTTTTTTTTCATTTTTTTTCTCTTCTAACTATTCATTTGCTTGGTGTTTGAATGGACGGTTCAATATCCAGTTCTGAACAAGTGCATCACATATTATTTTACAACGTGCTTTTATTAACCTAACAGGAATTCAAACAAAAACTGAAACTATCCTTCTTGAGCATGATTATGTGGTCCTGAGTGCCCCAATATCATTGTCATTTTAATGCCGTTGCAATAATAATTTTACAAAATACGATGTCCAAATTTGTTATACTGAAAAAAGTATTTTGAAAATGAGAAATAACGTTTTAAATTTTGTAACTACAAAGACGTGGAAAGAGTTTACCAAGCAACACCTAAGTTATCATGCAGTTAGTAAGACTGCATGGTGAATAATTTTGCCCATTTCTGAGGAACAGGTTAGGTACCGATTAAGCTTTTTTAAAATCCGTTTTCTCCTCCGAAGAAGCTAAATTTAATTACAACAGTTATGTGAATATACACAATTGTCACAGTAGCACCCAAGAAAGTCCCCAATCAATCAGGGAAACTCACCTTCAACAATTTTTTTCTGTTACTTACTAGTACTAATTTTTTTAACATAAGGCAAAAGACGGAGTTTGTACCCACTAACACAATGATGTCGGAAATCGTTTAACTTTAATATTTAATTAAAAACTGATAGCAAAAGGAACATCGGTGCAAGATAAAAAAAGTATACGATGTAACATGGCCTTCCGTTACACTTTTAAATATAAAAAAACGAGGATCACTGAGTGTTCGGCCTGACTAAGCTTAGTTAGTAGCCTTGAGCGTAGATCGGGATTGGTTATACATACAATAAAACAACAAGTCCAACAGACAAAATTTATTTAGTCAAGAAAAATTATTTATAAAAAAACACAAAAAATTTTATGGACAAGAATTGGACACAGTTGTCTTTTATATAAAGACCAAAAATACTATTTGTTCTAAATTAATAACAATTAGTGATAACTCACAACAAATCAAACATATAAGTTGTTAAGCTAAATCTTTAAATTTAATTAAAACTGTATAAGTTCACAAAATACTCAACAATGTAAGTTAAGTTACAACAAATCCTAACTTTCACACTAATTACAATATCTAATTATTATCTAAAAACCAAATAAATGTTGAAAGTTAAATTCAATAAGAATTTCGTGTTTTAAAAATTATTATAAAGTTCAATGTTATCAAGAAATTTTGTACAATAGATTTATCCGGCCGGCAGACTCCAACCGCTAATCTGCAAATTCATAGGTACGAACGTAAAAACGCATTTTTCTATTTAAATTTTTACAGCAATAATAAAACAAAAAAATTAATAATTTCAAAACATTTTTCTAATGAATTACTAGAAACTTCCAAATCACAAAATTTAAATAAGAACAATGTAATAAAATAATGTAATTAATGTTGCTTAGTAAATTGCAATGTAAATCTATCAACTATCAAAAAAAAATTGTAACAGAATTAAACAAGAAGCAGTTTTGGACACAATTTGAAAAAAACATACCACATCCTTCGGCGGGTTCCGTACGGAAGCTGCGGAAGCTAAATCCTAAAGGAAAACAAATTTGCATACAAGTTCCAATTTAGATCCAGAAACTGAATAGAAAGTAGTTAGATCTAAAGGATTACAAAAAAAACTATCAAGACAAATTTTGTTTAAAATTTACTAAAACAAAAATGAAATATCAAAATTGCAGTTCAAAATAAAAACATTACGACTATAATGAGTGATAGGTCATCATAAGATTCAGTTATAACAAAAAAAAATTAAATTTTTAGTATCAGAATGGTTGAAAAGAGTAACTCTTAAGTTATTTTAAGTAAAAAATGTTTACAGGCAGAAAAAGTCTCCATTTTGTAGTTAAACGTTGATGGACAATAATTTAGCAATGGATCCTTTTAAGAGACCAGTATCGGATGACTCCTTCCGGTCTATCAGCATCACGTCTTAAATCCCGAGACGATAAAATCGAACAATTTAGTCTGATGGAAAGACTCCTGACATCCAAACGGGAAAAAGTCGAGGGACCCACCAGATGAACTTCGGACAATAAAATTAAAAACTGGGGACAAAAACGGCAATCAAAAATCGGTGGGTACAAAGAAGCACAAGAAAAGAAAACTTACCTCTAATTGTAGGGTTTTTCTTTCACTCACTCGTCACAAAATTTGGCAAATAATAATGTAGCACAACTAACTAATACGCTGGTTGCGTCTCGCCCGTCGCAAGCAGTCTTCATTTCTCTCAAAAGTCGAATCCCACCGGTTCGTGATTCTACGCTCAACGCAGGAATAAAATTAAGCAAATTTTAAACAATAATCAGATTCTATCCAGGGCTCCAGTTAAAGAAATCTGATTAGCAGAAGTCATAAGAAACTCAAGAAAAACAGAAACACGCAAGATAACCGTAATATATTAACCTTCAAGCAAATAAAAAAAATACCATTTAAATACGAAAAAACATCTATTCACAACCCTTGTAATCCAGAAATTCTAGAATGTAACACCCCTAACAAAAAAGAATATAATAGAACAGTTAAATTTCCACTGCGAAGAATTAAACTTCAATATTTGAAATAAATATACCCAGCGTTTCACCTGCCCTAGAAGTTGTGAAATACGGAAAATGTTTCAAACTGAAAACAAGAGAAATCTGAACCCAGACTAATAAAATGCGTAACCCAACATTCCTAATTACAATGTTTTATGATCGAGGTTTTTTTTTCTTCTACATAATTAAAAAGTACGGGTACTTCCGAAAGCGCAAAAATGCAATTTTTATGTAACGGGAAAGAACAACAAATGACCGTTACAACGAGATACTTTTGTGCAAGAATCACTCATTCCTGCATATCAATAGTTTGATATGCTGATACGGGTGTGGAAAAAAATTGCGACACAGTGAAGGACGTACTTAATTTGAAGAAAAAACTTAAACAAACACCTAAATCAGATAACCTATTGATACTGTTCAAATAGTCCCCGCTGACTTGCTTAAGAGAATGAATAGTCACAGAGTAGTATTTTTCAATATGCAGGTATAACTTATCTTCAACGCACTGGTTGTAAGTTTAATCTAAATCATTACTGTTATTACTAAATTATAATCAGAGTTCACTGTCTAAATACTATAAACTTTAAAGTTATTTACAGCAAGTGGACTCCCAGAGTAAAAGTTCGAAGATTTTATTGCAAGTAAAAATCAAGATTCCTAACTTATCTATTTTGTAAATCAAAATGTCTATTTCTGTAAAAATCTGAAAGGTCGACGAAAATTTGACTTTCTTTAGCACAGTATTAAAATTAAAATATTAAAGTGTTTCAAGATTGAACAAGTTACAGATCCTAGTTTAAGTATTTGTTGCAACATATTGCAAGAAGTCAATTAATCTCACAAATTGATTAAAATGTCGCCTTATTTTGGCGTCTGCAATCCCTAAATTCATTTGTTATCCTTTATAATATTGTCTGACGGACATAAAATCATTAACTATTTAACATTACTTGTATTCTACTCTCTATTTCTTTTTACAGTAGATGCAGACAGTTGACAAACCAAAATAAAAAATTCGGCTTTGTTTATAATATCATTGCAATTTTTTTTAATATCCCTTAATTATTATTATTAGTTAGTTAATTTCATTACATTTTATTACAGAGAACATGTTTACCAAACCCCAACAGATATAATAATCATATTCCTAACATTTTGTGTTATATTTCTTTCCTCTTACTTTTCCCAATTTTTGGATTAAAGAGTACATTGAATTTTTTTAGACTTTTGGTTCTAGACTTTAAAGATATTACACTATATTTGATTCTATCTTCTTAAAGGTGCTTTTTTCAGAAAAGGTATAAAGTATACCGCTTCAATCACTTTTTAAATTTTACATCAAAATACATTTTTTGTATATTTATCCATAGTTTTTAAAATATGAACAATTAAATGTTTTTAGAGCTGACAGCTGCATGATGTTCTACTATGGTTGGTAGTAGCAAAGCTGCTGTTTTCTATAAATGATCTATCCCAATATATTTCAAAAGGTTCTACAGTAAATCCGTACCTTAGAGGTAAACAGTGGTAAATCCATTCTGGAAAGGTTTTGGGGAGAGGCAAATAAAGTTTTTATCTACACAGAAAATAGTCTAGTTATTAAAGGAATTGACAAAAACAAATGAATATTCTGATGCAGATTGCAAAAACTGTAGTTTTTATTTAGGTAATTATATTTACCTATTCCTAGCTTTGGGATTTACGATTATTTACCCCCAAAGAAAAATCCAGGTAAATTACAATACAAGAGGCTCAACATACTAAACATAATATCGTTTAACTATTAAGGAACTAAAAAACTAATTTAATTTTTAATGTGCACATTAATATTATTCATCTTCATTGGAGCTCAGTTCTTGGAAAGATATTTTCATATTTTATAAAAGTCATGAAATTGTTTTGGTATCCATTCTACAAGTGATAGTAGGTGATCGTGTTTTTTTTTAGTTATATCTTTTAAAGTTTTTCTGATAGGAGGCAAGAAACAATTTTTCTTAATGATTTATTCAGATTTACACTTTTAATACTTTCTTGCGTGAAGTTATTTTTGTAAAATAAAATACCAGGATCGTCTCTACGCACCTCAAGCCACACAGCTGCAGAAATATAAAATGGCTCTTTGTCTACGTTTTGCTTTCTATTAGTAAATGGAACGGATGAATCCAAATACAAACCAGTAAAATTTTTAAAATCATCTACTTTCATACTTAATACTCTTGTTGTCAGTTCCATGGAGTAGCAATCGTCATTGTCTGCTGTTTTTTT
>VTPC01003383.1:0-19206 GCA_011009095.1 Ignelater luminosus | reverse complement strand
TTTTGTTACAAAGAACATGTTTATCAAAACCCAACAGAAACAATAATCGTATTCCTAACATTTTGTGTTATATTTCTTTCCCCTTACTTTTCCCAATTTTCGGGTTAAAGTGTTACATGGAAGCTTTTGAGACTTTGATCCTAGACTTTAGAGATATTACACTATATTTGATTCTATCTTCTTAGCGGTGCTTCTTTCAGAAAAATTATAAAGTATACCGCTTCAATCACTTTTTATATTTTACATCAAAATACATTTTGTGTTTATTTATTCATAGTTTTTAAAATACGAGCAATTAAATGTTTTTAGAACCGACAACGCTGCATGATGTTATACTATGGTTGGTAGTAGCAAAGCTGCTGTTTTCTATAAATGATTTATCCCAATATATTTCAAAAGATTCTACAGTAAATCCGTACCTTAGAGGTAAACAGTGGTAACTCCATTCTGGAAAAGTTTTGGGGAGAGGCAAATAAAGTTTTTATCTACACAGAAAATAGTCTGGTTATTAAAGGAATTGACAAAAACAAATGAATATTCTGATGCTGATTTCAAAGACTGTAGTTTTTATTTAGGTAATTATATGTTACCTATTCCTAGCTTTGGAATTTACGATTATTTACCCCTAAAGAAAGATCCAGGTAAATTACAATGCAAGAGTCTCAACATACTAAACATAATATCGTTCAACTATTAAAGAACTAAAAAATTAATTTAATTTTTAATTCATCTTCATTGGAGCTCAGTTCTTGGAAAGATATTTTCATATATTATAAAAGTCATGAAATTGTTTTGGTATCTATTCAACAAGTGATAGTAGGTGATCATGTTTTTTTTAGTTATATCTTTTAAAGTTTTTCTGATAGGAAGCAAGTCTGTTAGTAGAGAAACAATTTTTCTTAATGATTGATTCAGATTTACACTTTTAATATTTTCTTGCGTGAAGTTATTTTTGTAAAATAAAATACCAGGATCGTCTCTACGCACCTCAAGCCACACAGCTGCAGAAATATGAAATGGCTCTTTGTCTACATTTTGCTTTCTATTAGTAAATGGAACGGATGAATCCAAATACAAACCAGTAAAATTTTTAAAATCATCCACTTTCATACTTAATACTCTTGTTGTCAGTTCCATGGAGTAGCAATCGTCATTGTCGGCTGTTTTTTTACAGTCCGTTCTATCAGCGCGTGAATATGGTCTGCCTGCTTTAAAGAAGGACAGATGTTCAGGAGATAGAAGTAATTTATGGCCATCATTATATTTCTATTCTGACTCGGGCAATTGTCAGACCATTTAATCAATCCAGAAGCTATTTCAAGTCCTTCTCTTCCTGCTTGACACTCATCCCACACTATGCATTATCCTTGCTTCTCAGAAGCGCCATAAATGGTCAAAATCAGTGTCCATAATTTTAATAAGTAAAAGCTCTTGCTGTTGGTTAAGTAAGGGGTGGGCAGGCACTTTTATAAGTCCACTTTTGTTTTTCCTCGTAGGTTTTTGTCATCTCGCTTTGCTACGTATCGAACTTCAGCATCTTCTAGGTGCTGATCGTATTGGCTTTGGATATTTTCTATGTTTTGATTGTCTGCACTTCTTTGTTGAAGTTGCATTGTAAATTGTCAGGCGTAGTAAGACCTCCGAAATTTCTCTTCTGCAAGGCATTTTTAACGACAGTCTCTGATATGGCCAAAGTGTTTAAAAAGAATATTTTGCATACTTTGAGCAGATCGCCATTAACTTCAAAAGTGTATGTTACTGATTTTTGTCTTTGATTCTCCTTAGTTTCATCCTCTGGTCTCTTCGACGAATTGGTCTGCTTTCTATTCTGGATAAAATAAACTGTCTTTTTAAATCTCAGCTTATATTCTCACTTCAATAATTAGTAAAACTACTTCTACAGCTATTTTTATCTATTTTATCTGTAGATTACTGTTTACATAGAGCATCTCTAAGTTTCATGGTCTTTGCAGCAATCATCTTTCCTGTTTTTGAAACGTGCTGCTTTCCAGATACTGTAAATTTAATTCTTTAGTTACTTTCTATTGATGTTGATTCCTGAGCCTTCTTTTTAGTTTAGTCTTTTTCTTGTTCATAGCTTCCTGATCAGCTTCAACATTTTGATATTCATTATTCTTGTGAGTGTTGCTGTTATCCTCAAGAATGTTTTCTTCATTGCTTAATTCTGATTGTATAAAGTTAGGATCTCTGTCACTATCATCAGATTCAAAGGGTTCCTCTTCACTTTCAGGAATTTTGTTAGTAACGGGAATTGACTGATCCATCTAAATCTGTACTCCGGCCTCAATTCCTGCATTATTCAAAAATAAATCCACTCTATTAATGAGTACATCATATAATTCAAAAAATTCTTACTTGAATCTGGTTAAGTTTGCAAATTACGAAAGTGTTAATTAAGAAACATCATTGATGCCATTTTTCCACGACCAAATTTGAGTGTAGATTCTTTGAATCAGACAATAATTTTTACAATAGATATAATATCAATAATACCTTTACCAGATGTATAGAATGTACGTACCTCACTACTAGAATGTTCCTCAAAATTGTCACATAGTTGATCTATTTTCTCTTCATCACTTTTGATAACATTTGAGCCATCTAAAATAATAACAAAATATCATAAATGATAAACGGTCGCATCTCCCTCTTAAGAATTTAAATTACAATTTTGGGTACTGATTGTAATGATAGTATTGTTTATATCAAAGTGTCATTTAACAACAGAGAGTAATGAGAATAATGACTATGACCAACTAATGCAATGGACACGATTACGACCACTTCTGAAAAATTTAAATTGCAATTTAAAATATATCTTGCTCTTTTAAGTACTTTCTAGGTTAGGTCATCAAACTGGATCTTTTACCATGAAACAAAATCGAATTATTCGTGTAAGAAAATGTAATGCATTCAATTTAACCGAAAATTGGAGATACGATTGTTTAACTCTGAGGTACGGAAATATTTACCAATAAATAAAAACCGGATTACAGGCAAACTATTAAGAAATAAAATATGGCCGAATGTTTATTTTTGTGACTTAAAACCATAAATAGTTGTAACTATTTTGTTCTAATTACTACAAACGAAGAAATTCTAATAAGAACTAGGAACAGTAATAAGTTCGTAATAAAGAAGGCTTCCTCAAAATTGTATCATAATTTCTGTCTCAGTTTATGATCTAGGATAACGTGGTGTATCTATTATGCTCCATTTTAAAACACCCTGTATAAGCAATTTTTTGTTTTTATTTTCCCTTAATCTATTTACCAATTTTACTAAAAGCATTTGTAATATTTAAATGGAACATAAGTGTAATTTGTTTTCGATTTCAATAAAATGTTTGTACTAAAATGTATAAACAGTAAAATCTCAAGAAGAAAAGAGATACGCAAGATAACCGTAATAAATTAACCTCCAAGCGGATAGAAAAATCACCATCTAAATCCGGAACATCTATTCACAACCCTTCTAATCCAGAAATTCTAGAATATAACACCCATAACGAGAAAGAATATAATAGAACAGTTAAATTTCCACTGCGGAGAATTAAATTTCAATATTTGAAATAAATATACCCAGCGTTTTACCTGCCCTAGAAGTTGTGAAATACGGAAAATGTTTCAAACTGAAAGAAAGAGAAATGTGAATCTAGACTAATACAATTCGTAACCCAGCATTTCTAATTACAATGTTTTATAATCAAGAGCTTTTTTTTCTTCTACAAAATTAAGAATCTACAGGTACCCCCGGAAACGCAAGAAGCCAATTTTCATGTAACGGGAAAGAACAACAAATGGCCGTTACAACGGTATACCTTCGTGCAAGAATCACTCATTCCTGCATATCAATAGTTTGATATGCTGACACGGGTGTGGAAAAAAATTGTGACACAGTGAAGAACGTAGTTAGTTTGAAGAAAGAACTGAAACAAACACCTAAATCAGTTAACCTATTGATACTGTTTAAATAGTCTTCTCTAACTTGCTTAAGAGAATGAATAGTCACAAAGTAGTATTTCTCAATATGCAAGTACAACTTATCTTCAACGGACTGGTTGTAAGTTTAATCTAAATTATTAATATTATTACTAAATTGAATCAGAGTTTACTGTCGGCTATAAATTTGTAAGTTATTTCCAGAAAGTGGACTTCCAGAGTAAAAGTTCGTAGATTTTATGTCCAAGTAAACTGTAAACGTTTATGCCTGTAAAAATCTGAAAAGTCGATGAAAATTTGACTTTCTTTAGCACAGTATTAAAATGAAAATACTAAAGTGTTTCAAGATTGAACAACTTACGGATCCTAGTTTAAGTATTTTTTGCAATATATTGCAAGAAGTCAATTAATCTCACAAATTGATTAAAATGTCGGCCTATTTTGGCGTCTGCAATTCCTAAATTCATTTGTTATCCTTTATAATATTGTTTAACTGACATAAAATCATTAACTATTTAACATTATTTTTATTCTACTTTCTATTTCTTTTTACAGTAGATGCAGACAGTTGACAAACCAATATAAAGAATTCGGCTTTGTTTATAATACCATTGGACCTATTTTTAATATCCCCTAATTATTATTATTAGTTAATTTCATTACATTTTGTTACAAAGAACATGTTTATCAAAACCCAACAGAAACAATAATCGTATTCCTAACATTTTGTATTATATTTCTTTCCCCTTACTTTTCCCAATTTTCAGGTTAAAGTGTTACATGGAAGCTTTTGAGACTTTTGATCCTGGACTTTAGAGATATTACACTATATTCTTATCGGTGCTTCTTTCAGAAAAAGTATAGAGTATACCGCTTCAATCACTTTTTATATTTTACATCAAAATACATTTTTTGTTTATTTATTCATAGTTTTTAAAATACGAGCAATTAAATGTTTTTAGAACCGACAATGCTGCATGATGTTATACTATGGTTTGTAGTAGCAAAGCTGCTGTTTTCCATAAATGATCTCTCCCAAGATATTTTCAAAGCCTCAAATGCAAAGCGGATTACAGGCAAACTATTAAGAAATAAAATATGACCGAATGTTTATTTTTATGACTTGAACCACAAGTAGTTGTAACCATTTTGTGCTAATTATTATAAACAAAGAAATTCGAGTAAAAATTAAGTTTATCATCTAGAATAACGTGTATAACCCTGTATAAGCAATTTTTTGTTTTTATTCTTCCTTAATCTATTTACCAATTTTACTAAAAGTATTTGTAATATTTAAATGGGACATAAACGTAGTTTGTTTCTGATTTTGATAAAATGTTTGTACTATAATGTATAAACAGTAAAATCTAACGGTGTGGAATAGTTATAGGGGTAGGTCCGAGCATTTACAAACATACGGGCATTGGGGCATGTCTTTTTTAAATTACCTTTTGGGTTGATTCCAACCTAAAAACGACTTAATTGGACAGTTTGTTGTGACTAATGCAAGCAATATTAAATATCTACTTAAATTTGGTAATTTCATTTATTATTGATCGTGCATTTAAAAATTTTCAAAGTTTTCAATGATACGACACAATACGATTTATTGCACAGGTATTTAGATATTATACAGAGATTGACAGTCAGGCGATAGCTTTGGAAAACTTTCATCCACTTTATTTTTTTTGGCAGAATATAAAATGTATGTGTTGAAGAGAAATAGAAGATTTTAAATCTTAGCAGATTTGTATTGTTAAGATAATTTGCTAGGCTTTTAAATTAAAAAATCCAATCATAATAAAATTTTCCTTTGGTATTCCAGCAAATTTCTGTTCATCTCATTACTAACGGTTTTCTTTAAATCAGCCGGTCTCTTGTTAACATAGAATGAAAGATTTATAATTAGGTAACTATTTAATGTATCTATGTAATTATGTTGACTAAAATCTAGAAAAGTTAAGTCTTAAAGTCTTAAACCAAACGTTTGGCAAAATCTCTTCTCTATAAAGTTTTATTTGAAGCTACTAATGCTAAAGAACCACAACAAATAACAATTAATAATATTACAAACCGTAAGTGATTATACAGAGTAAATTATAAATTGTTATTTCATAATGTCAACATAAAATAATTTGTGTAAACTATTCTAGTACTTGTATCATTTAATAAATATTATTGTTCTCTTGAACCTCATTTAAAATTAATTATTCTGTGCAACTGTGTTATACATTAATTTATTTAAAGTACATGTTATTATTCTTCATATACTTCTGTAGGAGTATTAACCTTTAATGAATACAAGCAGTGTAATTACTTAAAAGAAATTAGTTTAACCTTTTGTTGTTTATCACTGTATCGTAAGTGACTGACTAATAATGAGTTATGTATGTGACAGATAAAGTAGACAGTCATAATTATTATGTGAAATAATAATCTTTTACCGTTCGTGACAACCTTTTACTATAAATTTGAATATTTTCAAATAACTTCTCAAGAGTTCAACATAAATAAAACCCTTAATACAACCACAAATATTCAGATATCCTTGGTTCACCTATACCTTAAGTGTTAATTGCAAATCTTTTCTGAAGAACAAGGATAGTTTACAAACCTACGGTTTTTGGATTTTCTTATTTTGACATTTATTTTTTGCCAAATAAGTAAGTCAGAAACACATTAGGTGTTTATAAGAAAATTTCTGAAATATTCTAAAGACTTCTTTTATTATGCTGAAACTTCGTTATGAATAAGTAATCTGGTTTATTCAAAGTGATGAAAACTGCAAAATTCAATTAGCATTGATTTCTCGTTAATTGTTATTCTCTACTTAGAGATTAGAAATACAATTTTTGTACGGGTGAGTTTTTTTATCATTTCAAAGGAGCAGATATCTAAATATCTTTGAAACTGATTCATAAAAATCTGTCTTTTTGTTATGCATTATTAGGAAATACTTTCATTATGTTTGCTTTAATATCACATGAGGTTATTTGTCGAGTGATTTTCATCTCTGAAGATAAATAAAATTTTGCTGTTATTCGCCTAACTTCACTTTTGTTCTCCAGCACGCAAAGAAATTATTAACATACTGTCATCTCTATCAACAATTTTTCTTCTAGATTTCAATTAAGATAAGTAAATTAACACGTTTTCATCTACCTAATTAAGTTTTCATTACAGGTTAACATGAAAACTGAAGGATTTATAAGAAAATGTTAAGAATTAGATATTTCTCGCACATTGACGCATTAACCGGTTAATTTTTTAGTTCCCTAGATTTTGAATTTTTATTCTTAGAAATTGTTTAAAACAATAAATACAAAAATTGCGAACGAAAGATGCTAAACGACAATCAATTTCTAGGGTCAAAAGATAACAAACTGCAAAGGGATTTTTCATTGTTCGAGTAAAATTTTGTTTTATATCAATTTGGAGTCAATATTAAGTTACTCAGTAAACTAGCAAATACATTTCCGCAATTTTTAACATAACATTTCAGAATAATTGCGAATTGCAAATATTCTTTAGATAAATGTCATGAAAATTGAACATTTTCAAACCCTTGGCCCATAGGCGTCCATTAATGGGGGCGCTATTGGATTTTCAAAACATATCGAAATTTAAGCAAAGGGTTTCGTTCTGCTTAGAATCAGGTCTACATCTTTCATCTTTCAAGATTTTGCCGCTCAAGGTCACAGCAAAATGGTTAAAATCGCAACCACACGGTGTACCACGTCGCGAAGGTAATATTAATCATTTTTGTAAAATTTTAAAAGGTTTTTGGACTTATTAAAAATGGTCTAATCTTATCTAAGTAACACTATCTGAGACAGGCCCAAAACAAGCAAATCGACGCCATTATCAAATTAAACATTCCAACCTGGAACATCAAAAAGGTTATGGCAAAATCCAACTTAATTTTTTGTCTGGAAACGGTAAGTGATAAGCAAATCGGGTTTGCGGATGTGTAAACAAGAAACCGGTTATACGTTCTTCCATACAAGACCTTTCTGTGCTAAGAAGAAGCGTCACAAATGCAGTTCAATCTTTTTTTGCTTTGCCGCCCCACTGTTGCATTAAGGAAAAGTGTGTTTTCATCTCGGGAAAGAAACGTTTCATTACAATGGAATACTTTTTCTCGTAAGTAGCACCTAATGACACAACATATGGGCAGGGTTTAGATGATCTTTCTTTGTTTTCTCTTTTGGATATTTCAAAAAGACTGATTTAGACCACCTTCGAATCATCGTAGTTGGGCGTAATCGCGCTTGTTTGCTAAATCTTTGTTTTGTTTGGATCTCTTAAAGTATTACCTACAAAAAGGTCTGTGATGTGTTTTCCGACAACTTGATTTCAAATTTTTAAGAAACCGGAGAAACTCGACCGTTTTGAAACAGTTGCTGTTGCTTATCAACGAATCAATGAAAACAAAAAATGCGTAATTCTGATGAAAAAAATGACTATTGATTAAAACTTGATTGCTAAAGGTATTAAAAATGATTCTAAGATATCTTTTTAAAGTCAGTGTGAACTGCGTAAGTTATTCGATAGTTTACAATCCAACCTAATCGAAATACTAACCAAGGAAAATGAAGAATTACAAATATTTTGTACCACTGAGTACACTCACTTCAAGTCGGTATAAAATAAGTGTTTGTACTAACAATAAGAAATCCCTTGGCAATATGTCATTTTTTGAGCCCAAAAATCAAATGCCATTGACTAGCTCAAAATGCAAAACTTTTTCCCAAATGTATTTTATTGCAACTTTATAACCATGGATGACTATTTTTAAATCTTTAATCTTTAATCTCTTAAAATAAGTCAATGTTAAGAACAATTTTATTTATAAAGAATGGAGAGAATTATTTTTAAATTGTAATTAATAGTTATTAATAACGTTCTGAGTATTTAACCTCCTTAAAAATGATTAAATTTAAATAGGTTAGTATATTGATGTTTTGATGTTATATACAAAGAAAATTATAATTTTGTGTGAGATTCAAAGAGTTTAACTGTAAATTTTAAGTTGAATGAATTTAAAAATTCATTTTCTGTACTTTACGAGGGTAGTGGAATAGCGCCAGTGTCTGTCTTACGTATGTTATTTTAA
Organism: Ignelater luminosus; assembly: GCA_011009095.1. NCBI lineage: Eukaryota > Metazoa > Arthropoda > Insecta > Coleoptera > Elateridae > Ignelater > Ignelater luminosus. The sequence goes on along the minus strand of VTPC01003383.1, from coordinate 10,128 downwards.
TATAATTTTACTCAATTGTTAATACGAGGGGCACTTGTAACAGGAAAAAACCGAAAAAGAGGCCTAATTCCCGTATAAACTAGATATCGGAAGATGTTCAATCCCGTAGCTCGAAGTCGAAAACGTGGAGGGACTTCAAAGATAGTAAATGATCCAAATAATTAAGTTCTTACCTTAACCTAAAACTTAAATTATGACTAAAAATCTAAAAAGATACCGAGAGGGCGCCAGAAGCTAAACTAGAAGAATGAAACCATCGGTCAATCCACTCAGCTTTTCGTAGGCTGACACCCTGTATATGGAGTCCTTCCCAAATAACACCCTGTATATAGGGTTTACTTAAAATACCACCCTGTATATAAATACCTAAAAATTGTGTCCTGAGATTAAATTGCATTTTCTTTACTTCCCGGGGAGCCTATATTGGTTCCGCAACTTAAAATAAAATAAATTTTATAAATCTCCAGCCTCTCTCTCGTTTCTCAAAACTATAAACAAAGCTTTAATCATTAAATCAAATATTATGCTGGTTGCTAGAAGCCAGGGTCCATTATTACGATACCTAAATAAGCTTATAAAACAAAACAACATAAAAATACAAACAAATATATGTAACATAAAAAGTATCTGTCTTACTCTAAATCTGGAGGTCCTTTGATTTCCAGCAACATTTCCAGTTAACAAGAATTGAATTTACATTAAAGTTAACGCTGAGAAGGCATGGTTACGTTTACTATAGATTTTAAACACTTAATTTCCGCAGAACACAAAACTTTAATTTTCTTAATGACGAAGAGAATACCAGATCTCCCGGTGGACGCTAAAGATGAGATATTATTTTCACCATCCAGGAAGTATGATGAAGATAGCGGAGTCGACGAACACTCCAACACCTAACGGTAATTTCCAAAATGACTGAACAAACACAAGAAGAAAATCGGAACTGACTGAATTCATATGACTGACACGACATGATTATTTCTTTACACGTTCCTTCTAATCAAAGACTGAATACGATGAACTTTTCTTTTATCTTAGAAACACTAGAAAGTGGGTTGAACCTTTAGTTTATAAGTTTAGACCCAAGATCCACCCAATAGGACTTTGATTTTTAATCCCTCCAGAGGCCTTTCCTCAAGGATTAACCAGAATACAATAAAATGCCCAAATCAACCATGTGTCACACTTAAAAGATAGAGGCAAAACGCGAGAAACGCCGGGTCCGCTCAGACCCGGGTAGTCAGGGGAAACACCCGCGTTACGCGGTGTTCAGATTTTGACTTTTCGAGATGATCTCACGCCGAAAATGATTTGAAATAGTAAAGACGCTGGTTATATTACTATATTACTATATTACTAAATGAAACACAGACGGTCAATTAAGAAATGGAAAAATACCAAACGTCATTTCTCTAATTTAAAACGTTCTTCAGCCAGACATGCAGCAAGCATTTACGAATATAACCCAAACCTAAACAAAATTTGCGCAAATTAAAGTAACAAAAATGTTTGGGCGTCTATAGGACGATTAAATTTTACGAAAAGTCACGTACGGTAACAATTAGAACATAAACTTTAAAGAAACCTTCAACATAGTATCTGTTAACAATATAAATAACTTATTGAATATTAAAGACCAGAATGAAACAATGAATTCATATTAAATGAATGCATTTAAAACGAAACTCAAGGCAGAACTCGGATGAGTACACAAAATTTTACAATGACATTACACACTGCTAATATTCGCGGAAACGTTCTGCGATTGTCACATTTGTAAAATTTGACATTTGTTCTAATAATACAGTTAACTGTTTGAATTCAAACTGAGCTGTTTTGTTGCAACAGAATTTAACAAAGTAATTTTGTGAAAAACATGAAAGTATCGAAATATGATTTTATAGTGATGCTTTTTATGATTTTCGATGCGGGCTAACACCACAACAATGTGTGGAAAACCTTAGTTCGTTATTTAGGGATGAAGCATCATCCAAAACTATGGTTCACAAATGGTTCTCAGAATTCAAGCGTGGAAGACCAACGTTTGATGACGATATTCGCGAAGGTCGTCCGTGCATCTCTGTTGTCGCGGAAAACGTCAATTTTTGCGTGAAATGATTAAAGCAGATCGGCGTGTGGCATACAGTGAAATAGAGGCATTCTTTGGAATTGCGTCGAAACAAATATATAATACTTTACACGATTGTTTGAATGTAAGAAAGCTTTGACAAAAACAGGCACGTGTCAATTGATGCAAGGAAATGCTCAAAACATTCGACCATGATCATTAAAATTCTGTGTATTACATGGTAACTGGTGGCGAAACATGGATATATTTGTATGAGCCTGAAACTAAAGAGCAATCGACTGCATGGGTATTCCAAAGTGAACCAAAATCAACAAAAATGGTGCATTCATGTTGCAACTGTTGCAGAAAAAACAAATTATAACCGGCGAATCATTCTTTATCATGACAATGCGGGTGCGCATACAGCACAACGAACTGTAGACCTTTTGATCAGTGAAGACATCAGATTAATGACTCGTTGCCTATATTCGTCTGATTTATTTCCCAATGACTTCTTGTTTCAAAAAATCAAAAATAGAATGCGTGGCGAGCGTTTTTCATAGCCTGAACAGGTTGTTGAATCATATAAATCACTTGTTTTGGAGGTACCTTGTTCAGAGTGGAGAAAATGTTTTGAAGATTGGTTTCAGCGAATTCAAAAGTATGTAGATGTTAAAGGGAAATATTTTGAGAAGCAATAAAGCGATTTACATTACGTGATGTGTGTTTTGTTTTACTTTTTCCGAATGCAAAGCAAGCTGTCAACTTATAAACTTATTATTGTAAATTGTTAGTGAATCGGTCACCTTGCGTTGTACACAATAGGGTGTCCCTTATAATGGGCAAAACAATTTTTTTTGCAATATCGAAACGCATACCCCCTATTTTTTTTTTGTTTACTTAGACATACTCGAATACAAAATTTCATTTACCTAAGTCAACATTAACCCGTGCCGAGTTGACTCTGAAGTTTTCGAAAATAATAGTATTTAATGCTTTTTGTAAACTATGCGAAGAGCTAAATAAAACGAAATATGTACCTATATATTGGAAATATTAATAAAACAAAGTTTAAATATCAATATTAATTTAATCAAAAGAGATTATTCTTTAACATTATTGAACATAATTCTTCTTTAGGGTCTCTTTTTTACAATCGGGGTAAAGCTTTCTGTGCTCCTGTACACAACGTAGCAAAAACTGTTTTTGCTCTTCATCAGCTGTGATCAGAGCATGAAAATCTTGCATTAATTTCACAGCTCGTTCTGCTGTATCATTAACTGCTCTTAAAGAAAGAACTTTCACTTTAGCCGCCAAAAAAGAATCATCCCCTTCCCACGTAGAAACAGGTTTCTGGAGGAAACTTCTGTCGATTTTCAGCCGAGAAAACAGATTTGTGCTCTTCACAGACACGAAATCACTTAATGATTTCCCTGCAACAAATTATTATCAAAATTAAGTGCAAAACAAGAAACAAATAAAAATAATTTAACAATCAAACTACTCTGACTCACCGCTTAAATAAGTAGACATCTCTGTTATTGATGGAATGTATCTCTTTCCAGAATCATAAGTGTTCTCTCTTTGTAAGTTCAGTACAATATTTTCCTTAGACTTTTCATCGACTTCTTCATCAAAAAGAGATAAAACGACAATTTCTTCTGATAAGTACCAAAGGTGTTGACTGAACTTGTTCAGGGCTGCTTTGGAAATAGTTTTATCTATTTTTTTCATACTCCATTAACGTTTTTAAAAATAACAAATCTTGATTTGGTGCCTTTACTGCCAAACTGCATCCAAGCCAGGGTTTTACATACATCGCAGCAATAAATAAACAAACGTCCTGCAGCGATCTTTTATCTTTAGCGCTCATTTTAAATTGGGAATGCAACAAACATATCTTCAGAGAGTAAATGGCTCTCGCCATCCACCTCGCTTGATGCATCGCTCCAGGAGGCTTGATTTTAATCCTTCTCTCGTTATCTCCTCCCAAGAAAATAACAGATAATTCAATTAGTTTCCGATAGTCGTCACGAATAATAGACTTTTGGAGTTCTTGACCATAAAACGACAAGTCTTCAATTTGGCTGTTACTTAAGTTTTTATTTATGAAATCGGTATTTGTTTCGATTGCAGTAGAATTAACGTTTTTCCAGTGGTCTCTAAATTTTTTAAATAATGGAATATCAGGATTGCTTGTGACTTGGTGGATTTTTGATTCAAATACGCCTTTCAAAACTAGTTCTTAAACATGATGGCGGCAAGCAAAAAACAGTAATTCCCTGTCTAATTTCTAAAAGCACACAGGCTCCGTTCAAGCGCCCTGTATTAGACGCAGTGGTGTCACAACACATTATTTGTACCTTGTCATCAAGGTTCCAGTCATAGAGTGCATTTGATACAGCTTTAGCTTGATCTTTACCAGTGGAGCTCCCCAATTTCGGTACAGCAAGAAGTTATTCCTTATCTCCGAATGAAATGAGGATTGGTAAGCGTTCTTCTTTAGAACTTCTTACGTCCAGTCCAGGTAATAATTTGCCATCCCAATGAACAGTAACAATTTCAGGCACATTATTCTAAAAGTCGGATTTTATGGATTCTGCTCTTTCTTTTCGAATCTGCGTGCGAATGCGTTGAATAGACGATTTGTTGATGGTAAAATCATCACTGCCAAGTCCTAATGCTTCTACCGCAGCTTGAAGTACGTAAACTGAATCCCGTATGCTTAACTGGCATCTATCTAAAACTGCCACTAACTTAGGTGTAATAAAGTTATTCCTACCTCTTTTTTTAGTTGTTTCAGAACTTACAGGCTGAGATGTCGATGGCAAAGCTTCCTCCTGGCTTTCATCAGAGCTGGAACGTAACTCATTTGGATCTAACGGTTGTAGTAAGGTGTCTTGTACAGGGAGTGATAATGTACTCTTGGAACACATTCGTTCGAGTTTTTTTTTCTCTTCTAAGTTTGTTTGTCTAGCCCTCTCTTCTTTGTCAGCTAACTTTTTGTCCACGCCCATTAAACAACCTGGACGCCCTGGCTCTCTCTGTTTTAGTAAAAAGACTCTATCCTTCTCAATTTTCATTCGTTCTAAAGCATCAGCGTGAGCAATATCGAATAAATTGTCCAAATTATTTGAGAATTCCTCCTCACGCTGTCTATAAACGTCTTGCTGTTTTTTACAATTTTTTTGCAGTTCTCTCCAAGCTTGGTGAAGATCGATCAGTTTCTTCACGCAGTTAGGAATTGCTTTAGTAGGTATTCTAGCCTTTTCCCAGAATATAATACACTCTCGAACGACAAGATTTGCGGTTTCTTTTACAGTCAATTTAACTTCGCGAATGTTAAAAAATAAAACAGCGAGAACTTGACGGTTAGACGGTAACTTCGCACCTGTTATTTGATGATTTATGTCACCTACTATAAAAATATCTTTCGTATCACTTCTTAATTTCACTGCCATCTCAAAAACATACAACAATACGTGTTAATTAGCCGACTACGTGTATGAACATGTTTCGTTGCAAGTCGGCACGGGTTGCCGTGCTCCAAACAAGGTAAAACTTTATTTCCAAGCTTTTTAGGGCAAACAAAAAAAACTAGGGGGTATGCGTTAAAAAATAAAAACTTTGAAAAATAAGGGACACCCTAGTACACAATTTAAATGATAAACTCCTTCTAGTAGCAAATATGAGAAAATCTCATTTCAAAAAGTTCATTTTTTAATTATTGAAAAAATAGGAAACTTTAAACTTTCAAATCTTGTTTTAGCGCAACAACTCCAGTGCATCTTCTGAAAGAAGCTACATGAATGTAGTCTAGTTTTTGTTAGAAAATATTTTTATTATTTATAAAATTATGCATTCCGTTTAAAACATTCTGCATTACATTAGTGAAACACTCTAGCTTGCATTAATGGTATATCGAGTGTCAAATATAACGAATGGGACTTTCTCTCCTGACTGAAAAATAAGAATACTGCATATTCAAAAAGCAATTAAACTGATTCAGAGAAGGTCTAATAAAAGAAGTTTAAATTTGTCATGTTTAAAAGTCGTTTTTTTCATATTTTCGCTCAATGTGAAGCGCAATTTTATAATTGCAATCTCTTACCTTTACTTACAAAAGTGAAGCCATCATGTTACGATTTCCCTTTAAAAAAAAACTTCTAAGTATTTTCAGCAAAAACAAAAAATGTACAGTTTTGAAGGTAACGCATAATAGCGTAGGGTTCAGATTTTCTTTATTTACGAGCAAATGACTGCATTGGTATTTACCATCGTATTTACAGCACTTTATGGCTAGACAACTTGTATGTATGTATTTCTATTGTTGAATTTAACATGAACGTAGCATAATACTCCCACAGATAAATCGTTTCCACACATCATTACTCATTTTGGTTTCTGCTGTTATTGCTGGTGCGTATGTTGGTGTGTTGTATGCAGGAGGCTGTTAGTACTGCGTACGATTGCAAAATTTTAACTTTAATTTCAATTAACTTTCAAAAATTGTATTATATTTTATTTTCTGGAATACTTAAAATTTATTAAATGGTTATTATGAATGACGCTAAGAAATAAACATGAAACTACATACTACCACAAAAGATAAGCAACAGCAAGTATGGAATTGTTCGCTTGAGGATATAAAAGAATATTATTATTATTATTATTATATTCCACTGCACGCAGATGTATTACAGACCTTCATATAGTTGGTCCACTTTTTTTCTCTTTAGAGGAATAACTTGCTGTATGAAGACCAACAGTTGCAAAGTGTAAAATCCGGAAGTCATCTAGAATACAGCGCAAAAGGAAATATAAACTTTACTATTCCAACTATAGTTTTTCCATTTGATGTTATTCCGAAGTTTTGTAAGAATTCGAAACTTTGTCCAATACTTAGTTGAACGGAAATATCAATTTCTGTTTCCAGGTTGACATCTGACCTGCATTATGGTGCTCGATATCATTAAATATTTTTCTTATGCTATACATAACACATTTTCTTTTCACTTAAATTATTTGAGTACAGTAATTCATTTTATAGTCCACAATGCAATTTCTAAACTGTTTTCACCACCAAATTTAATTCTTTTCTATTATTCGTAAGTCAAATATTCATTTTATTTAAACGCAAATTGTTTCCTCTGGCGCCCGTTTATATATTTTTGCTCTAATTTTAGTTAGTATTTGAAAATAAAAAGATCAATTAGTCAAACTTGAAACTCTCCTGGGAGAGCTATTTTGTAAAATATATTATTGTTGATTTATGTATTTGCGTAAGCTTATTTTAGAATAAATTACTAATTATTATTTAAATATGGAAAGATTCCTCCTCTTTTATTGTTGATAAAAAATACCTTAAAAATTCTAAATATATAAATATCTAGATAGCTAACAATAATTTAATTTTTAGATAAAATGCAATATGCGTTTTTCGAGAGGAGAAATGTTATCTACAAAACGGATTTTCCATTATTTTCCATTCAGTAGACGAAACTAATGGTTATGAAAGCAAAAAATATAGTTCCAATTTTATCATTAACTGCAGAATTGTGCATATTGTGGTCTGGTTTCGTTTTTTTGCTTTTTCCCCAAGTAATTATTGAACTAACTGTATTTAAACCAACAGAGGTAAATAAACTGCATTATTTCGTTATACAAGAGAGAAACCCTCAATACAGAACGGAAATTTGCAAGAATAATTTTTTGAAAATATTACAACATTCACTAGTTTAAGACGTAATATATTAGACGTACTTACTCCTCTTCCTACACCGTTAACGTAAATGTGTAGAATAGACTCCTTATAGTTAAGGTCACACTAAGATTTTAGGTTTCATGGTGCACTTTGATCCCGAGATACCGGAAAATAAGAAATTTTTAAACAGAACTTTAAAATTCTGTATCTTTAAAATACTGCATTTTTGGATACATATCATAAGAAAATCGATTTTTATTTCTTTATTATGGTCTCTGTAGTTAAGCAAATGACCATTCGAAAAACACTCTTATGTTTACTAATGCAGTTGCTAATGAAACTTGAATATTATATCTTATATACGATATTCCTTCTATTAAATATTTGTATACATAGGTAAATAAGTAATATGGGAAAAGCAAACATGTAAGAAACTAATAACAAATAATAATGTCTCCCCCCCACATTTATTTTTTTTGCACGCAGCTTAAAAACCTAAAACGTCATTGGTTGTTTCAGACCTTATTGTAATACTGTTTTTATTTTTACGCATACTAAGTTCGTTATCGTGCTTTCAATTTATTATAATTTACACCATCTTCATTTTCATTAATGAAATTCATAGTCGTCAAAATGCCTTATTTGTTGTAGTAAAGACTTTGAACTGTATACAAATGTTTTTTGCGTCGAATTTGTTTGCCCTAAATATCTATCTACTACATATTGTTGTTATGAAGTATTGTAAATTGCTACTGGGCAAAAAACTGAACTATAAATCTAAATTGTACAGGTACGTTCCATTTTGCCAATTTTTAAACAAATTGATTAATGGAAACGAAACTTTACAGTTGGTTTTTATGCTGTGTTATAAGGCTGATTCGAGATTCTTAAGTCTTTTTGTTTTAATAACACATTAAACAAGCAGGTTGTACTAAAATCACCGTGAAAAGCACTGCTTTAAGTTAACTAATTACTTTGGTAAAACAATCAAACAAGTTTAAAGTACATAAGCGGATTTTCTTAGTAAAACTTGTGTTTTTAATTTGAAAGGGTGTGATAATTTTCTCAGATTTTAGATAAAAAGCACAAAGTAAAAAATGTTAAATTGTTAATATTTATTTTGTTAATTTAACAACGGTTTTACCATTATTGACTAAATAACATTGTTAACTTAACAATACATTCGTGAGCACAGATTGCTGAAATATATTTTGTTAAAAACGTAAACAAGAATTTTTTTAGTAGAACATCTTAGTCAAATCTGCAGCCTACTATGCTATTTGAACCATAATATTTGTTAATTATATAAATAATTCAAATTGTTTAAACTACAAAATACTGTTGTCAAGCCATTTATTTTTTGTACTAATCTGTACTTGACGTTTCTAATTTCTCAAATACTTGTTGCCTTTTCTCTTCATGCTTTTAATGGCGTATTTGTGATTGTCCTATATAACCCAGCATGAAGACTGCAAGCGGCCATATTCCTGCGTGAGCAGGGGAGCAAGGCAATCGACTCTGGATCCAAAATGTCCGAAATGAGAACAATAAGACAATTCTTCCCATAAGATAGTCTCCTACCACGGTTTAAAAATTCCAGCACACCATTCCAACTCTCATCCACCATCATCTCAACATGAACCGTTTTTAAGAACAACTCACTGTCAACACTAACTTCATCTCATTCCAACCAGAGCCTTCGCAAGCACCAGTACATGAATATACCGCCAGCAATGCCAACAAGTTCCAACATCATCATCATCGATAGACCGCCAATCTTTGGGACCACCTTCAGTTCCACCAACTACACTATCTTCAAGTATTCACAGCCACCGCTATACATCAACAACCATCTCAGAACTTCAAAATCATCTCCATGGTCAACTCCAAACGGAACTATCGCCTCCATCTCATCAACTACTATTCCAATCTACAACAGGAATTTACAATCTACTATTCCAGTGGTTCTCTAACCTTTGCTGTATACGCCCCTCTTTTTAAGCTTGATAAATTCAGCGCTCCTCTTAATTAATTGTCATTTGAGCAGTGCTACCTACTTATTTAGCCAAGTTTAATTCGTAGTTATTTCTGTTGCAACGCCTGCTAAATAAATAAATGGCGAGAACAGTTGCATATTTTGACAACGTCACAACTTGGTATACGATTGTTTTTCTATTATACGAGGGCGGTTCAGTAAGTACCCGTGTTTGACGACAGACGGCGTTCCTGAGGGAAGTTGGTGTTATCATCGTGTGCTTCCATCTATCAAACGACGGTATAACAAATTGCAGACTGATTGATAGGTTAGTTTGGATTTGACAGCCATTTGAGTAAGACGTGTTTCGTGATTTTAGCT
>VTPC01003382.1:0-16033 GCA_011009095.1 Ignelater luminosus | reverse complement strand
TTGATATAAAAGAAATGTTGATGATGTATCTCAATTTAGTGTATTAGTTATTCTGTTAGAATAACAAATATCTCGGCTTGAAATAATATTTCATAGGAACTTAGAAAGCTCTCAATTTGGTTCATTAAAAAATATAAACAAGGTTCAGGATGAACCTAAATCAAGAACTGTTATTGACATGCTCGTTAGATATGGTTTAACAGCATAAAACATCAATAGAAGTGGCTTTTAAGATTTCTTCCTAATCATGAACTGTAGAACTCATCTTATGTATCTCAAAAGCGTATTGGGTTCAATCTTGGGATACGATATATAACTAAACGTCTCCATAGAAAGTGTATCCAGATTAGGATACTAAGAAAGAACTTAGCAAACAATTTACAGGTCTATAGGTCTGTACATTGTTTTAATAATTTTTTTAAAGATTCTGTTTTCCTTAATATTTAAAAAATCAGAAAACAGAATATAAGTTTTATACTTTTCCATTCAAACACGTCCGTGAAACGAAATCAGAGATATCGTAATTGACGTTGAGTAACAAGATATCAATTGTCTATGCTTTGAAAGCAACTGGACGATGGTTTGGGAATTGATGGCAACCAAAGACCAAACTAAAGAAAAGAGACATGTTTAAATACAGCAGTTAGCACTATTGACATGGAAGTCAAAAAGTTTTAGACCTCTTTGCATCAAGTATGCTTTAAAAAATATGATAAAACAAAGGTTACAAATCAAATATCATTTGACCCAAAGTACTAAAATTGCTATTTTGAATCCACCAACATCTTTACATTTTGAAAGCCTACAAGTAAATTAGTAAATAATCATTTTTGGGCACATGATCAATACCTGGCCTATTAAGTGTGTGGCAACATCATTCTTTTTTTAACTAAAAGACGAAACGCAGATCAGTTCAGACCCCTTTAGTGACCAAATGCTAAGTTTGTCAATAAAAGCGCTGTTTTAGGAAAATTTCAGCGCTATTTTTACCTTAAAAACGTTTAGTACTAAATTGAAAGCTGAACTAGATGCCTTAATAACGAGTGGAGACACTTTCGATTTATAATACTCTAAGTCGAAAAACGAGTAAAAATGTCAAGCTTGCCCAAAAGTCTAGAAATTCTTGAAATTGAAATTTCTTGAGAATTTTTTTGTTTTTGCCTTTACTGTTCTTTGATTCGAGAATTAAATATTATTAATGGACACTTGTATAATTTAAATCAAAAGAAACGCCTGTATTCCCAAAACAAAATATCTACCACATCAAAACTCTGCGTTGGATTAAAACAATCTTCCTTTGTCTTTTTATAAAGATATTAAGAAAACAGATCACGTTTTGATTCTATAGCATTGCATTTTGATCATAATTTATGTTACTGAATAGCCCATACAGTTGCTTAAAAGACAGTCAGACCTCATCTTCAGAAAAACTCGAAGAGTTATATTATATTATATTATAAATATAGCAGATATGATCTATATATATTGAAAAGCGACTATAAGCAGATTTAAGCACGTCTTTTAAAGTTCAAACTTTAAACAAATTGGACGATTTGGTTCGCATAAAGACAAAGCACGTGTACATACATAGCTGCAAAAACTTTTAGAATCAAGTAGTTGTAGCGTTGCTAGGGAGTTGTTGATATTGTTTTTGTAAGATTTGGCATTTTTTATGCTTAATAGCATTAACAGATCAAACACTACTTAAAGAACTCTGTTCACACAATTATTTAAAAAAGTCTGTGAGAAAAATGGAATTATCACGTGAACATTTTCGGGTCACTTCAAAACAATTTGTTGAAAGGCTTCAAGGGGCCTTTGGGAATGAAGCGCCTTTCAATGCAACAGTTTATAATTGGATTGCAGAATTCAGTTCTGGCCGTGCTACTCTGAGGGAGGTCTTATGAATGTGTTGTTCCAAGAAACATCGATACTGTACGTGAAATAATAGAGATAGATCGTCATGTAGCATACCGTGAGATTAAGTCATCTCCTGGCATCGACATGAAATAAATACATACAATATTGCATGAACATTTATATGTGTTGAGGATTTGTGTTCGATGGATTCAACGCAGTTTGAGTGATGCTCGAGAAAAGAGTCGTGTGGATTGGTGTACAAAAATGCTGACAGTTCAATTGAAGAAGGTGATAAGACTTGAATCTATTTATACAGACCTGAAACTAAACGTCAATTAACTGTATGAGTGTTCTAAGACCGACAAAAGTTGTTCGTGTTTCAAAAAAAAAATAATCGTTTGCTTTTTGGTTTTACTGGTCATGTTGCTACTGTTGCTTTAGAGGATCAAAAAACAGTATATGCGGAATAGTATGCTAGAATCGGTTTGCCACAAGTCATCGCTGAACTTGATAACTAAATAACATGAAAAGGAGAATCATTCTACAACGCAAGCCCTCGCAAGTAACTCTGACAGTCGAATATTTAAAGCAGCAAAACATCCAATTTACGTCTCATTGTCTATATAGCCTTAATTAGATGCAAAATGGCCTTTTCTTATTTTCTCAGGTCAAAAACAAAATGCGTAGTAGCGTTCTGCTGTGTCTGAAGAGACTGTTGAAGTCTATAAAAAGCATGTTTCAACAATATCTCTTTCGGAGTGGAAAAACTGCTTTACTAATTGATTTGAGCGTATGCAAAAATGTATAAATCTTGAGGAAGAATATTTTGAAAAACAATGAAATTATTGTTCCAATTTCTCAGCTGTTTCTCGTGTATTTTCTAAAAGTTTTTTGCAGCTGCCCTTGTATTTTGCACGTCGAACATTATTGCTTTGTTAAACTTTTATTTGAAAGTTCATTTTTGCTGATATATTTGCCTTTATACAAGCAAAGATGACCCCGGGGGCCAAGTTTATCTACCCCTGCTCTAGAGATCGTTTTTACAGTTTTAAACTCATGGACAAAATTAACGCACGCATAGAAATGGATCTTCTTTGATAATCGAAACACATGCTGTCAAAAAATCTTTTATTTTAAAATCAAAATTGGAAGACGCAGTAAAAGCATCAACTTTATTCTATGCGTTATGTTGCTAATTTGCCAGGAAAAAATCATTAGTGGAGTGATGCGATAGGATCTTACAATCGCAGACCAGGACAAGGGCGCAAACGGTCTACGAATGCAAGAGATGGACGCTTTCTGAGACAGTCTGCTCTTAGAAACAGAAACAGTCACTGGCGCAATGTTAGAAAATGAGTTGGCAATTGCTCGCAAGGTTCTGATATCGTCTCGTACTGTGAGAAGACGTTTAAATGTAACTGGATTGAGCAGTAGAAGATCGGCAAAAAAAAGGGAACACACAATTACAAGATTACGTTTCGTTAGAAATCATCAAAACTGGACTGTTGATGATTGGAAGAGAGTTTTGTTCTCAGATAAGACTAGGATCAACTTAAAATCTTTGAATGAATGTGAGCGTGTCTGGCGATGGCCAAGAGAGAGGTTTGCAAGCTACAATATTACTCCAAAAATTCCATTTGGTGAAGGCACTGTAATGTTCTGGGAAGGAATTTGTTTTAACTGTCGTACAGAGATGAGATCCATGAATGCGGGCTATTATCTCGAAAACGTCATAGTTGAACATTTAATGCCGTTTGCCTCCTTCGTGGGGCCAAATTTTGTATTCATGTGGGATAATACTCGTCCCCATGTGGCTAGGCAAGTAAATGATTACTTAAATGCAGTTGATCTTCAGTTAATGGAATGGACAGCTATCAGTTCCGATTTAAATCCCATAAAGCTCTTAAAAAAAGTTCGCAGTCATAGACCCTCACCTGTCAACCGTAATCAACTGGTAAATTCAGTAATAGCAGAATGGGAGAATATCCTCCAAGATGTTATTAAGAATCTGATCTCCAGTATGCCAAGGCAAATGAATGCAGTAATAAGAAGTAGAGGAAGCCATACACGGTATTGGATCGATTCAAATGCATTAATTCAATTGTGTACGTTTTTTGTGTGTAGTTCATGTTTTGCGAATTTTTAGTATTATTAATTATGTAATAAAAATTATTTAAAATAAGGTCTTCTCTTGCCAATTGCTGTTCAATACTACTGCACTGCTTTATTTACAAGTTTCTATCAAGCTATCAATCATATCAGTTGAACGTAGAAAAAGTGTTTATTTAATCAAGTGGTGCGTTAATTTTGTCCATGAGTTTATTGTCAAGCAATTTAAAAAGCATAAATTTACAATTCTTCTACACTCGATATTGTAAATAATCCATAGATTCCAAGAAATAATCTTTTCAGGAAGTAACAATCAACCATGTTATTTTAATGAAAAATTCCACATTTCACCAGTTTTGATCAATTAGAATAATTAGATCAATTGGTAGTGCGATCGACAGAAAGATTGTTGTTTTTCTACATGTAGAAGATTAAAAATAGTGATGTTTGTCTACAAACCACCATAGAATTACAATAAACATTAGAAAATTTGAAAATCAACAGATCCATACTACTGGTGGTTTTTGGTTTTGAAGAACTAGAGAAATAAACAAGTTCAAATCTTGAAATCCAGAAAGTAAGTCCTTTGTTGAATATTTATTTGCGAATTAATTGAAAAGTTCTACATGACATTTTTCCAGTTTACAAATTTTATAATTTTTTTATTTTTATATTTGAAAATTAATTCTTGCTCTTAAATTATTTTTTGAATCTGAACAAAATCTGAGTTGGCGTTGCTGATAAAAATATAGTGTTTAAGGCGTTTATCTTTAAGAAAGATAGTTGAAATCAATAAGGGTCAACATCCCTAATTCGTTAATTTGTTTCCAATGACCATTTATCTTGCGATTGGAGACGACAAGTCATTAGATTTACTGCCCCTATCGCCTTTCGAGCGGTGGTAAAGCGAACTTCTTAATGCTAATAAAAGCACAGCCTCTTGTTTTCCTATTATCTCTTTATTATCAACAAAAAAAAGACAAATAGAGTTATTATTAGATACTAAAATATGAAACCTGTTCTGATACGATGCATTGTACGGAAAACCGTCGAACCGATCTGTAGGAGATTTAATTACCAATTAGGCCTTATGCGAGTAGACGTATAAACGGGGATTTTAAGGGTTTGCCTCGTAATATGACCTTTTTAAAGGGGCTTTCGAAGTATGCCAACCGATAAGTTTGGCAAATTTATAGTGGTCTTTCTATTGGAGTTGTAGCTCTTAAAAATGCAATAATGCTAGGTTGCTCGGAGTTATAAGCTGAACGATTTTCTGGAAATTCTTAAGATTGCAGAGATCTTGATATTAAACAAAAAAAAGCGTCATTCACTTCAACTGTCTGTAATATGGTTAGATCTTAAATTGGTTCTCTTATCTTTCGTGGTTTCGACTCCTATTTTATTATTTATGAAATAAAACGGAACAAAAGACTGTTTAGCATTATCTTCTTTTTTTTGTGCTTAGCAACCTAATACAATTACATATTGAATAATTTCTAAACAGTCATTTCTAACATGTATATACATAAGCTTGCAGTATTTATCTAAATACGATAAAAGTCAATTTTTACAAGCGTTTTTAAGAGGCCTTCAATAACCCGTGTTATTCGGTTTTATCGTGGGAAATCCGTAATTTCAATTCTTAGCTTTGGTATGGTTTTGTTTATACCATTAAGTACTTTTGACGCGATCTTGAGTGGATTTAATTAGTAATTAAAGATTTATTGGTTTTAGCAAATAAATGCCAACTTTTCTTCAGTGTTAAGATTATGAGTTTATGTTGGTTTTTCTGAAAAGGCCGGTTATAAGTAATTGTTTTCTTTAAAACAACCGCGTGCTATACCGTACTGAAGGAATTAGTTTTCATTAGAGCTCGGCATCTCATAATATCTCAATGAAAAATAGCCACAATAATGGTTTTAGTGTTTTATAAACTTACTCGTAAAGGTAATTTTTAACCAAGTAGATACGATGTTGAAGAATGATGAAAAAATTGCCAAATACATTATTAAATTAGTAATTACCAAAAATTATTTTTGATTGAGAATTTGTCGTTAATATTGACAAAAATATATTTTCTTAAGTCTGCGATCTAAGTGAGAATGTATTAGTACATAATAAATTCCACTCATAACAATTTATTTTTGGAAATTTTTAATAATTATTATCAGTGTTATCTACAGATTTTTTTAATACTTTTTAATTCCAACTACATGTCAATAAATATCTAATGAAAGTCCAAGGGATTGCAAATTGCGGTTCTCTAGCCTGTCGACTAAACATCTGCAAATTGCGGTTCAGAAGACTCAGAATTAAGACCCAACATTAAATAAATTATTGTAGTGTGCATATTAGAACATTCGGTTATGTATAGGTTGCAATCTGTGTGAAACTCAAAGTATATTTGACAACATTTTGTAGTGCAATGTTAGTTTAGTGAGAATGTACTAGAGACCATAGTAATGGAGTTTCTACTACAAAGAAATAGATATTTCAAGTTCTTAAGCAAGAATCAGAATCGTGTAACACTTACTAGCACAAAATATAGTTTTGCCACATACGAGCGGCACTTACTTCGATCTTAATAGTTATTCTTGAAGGTTTGCTACAATTCCGTTAAAATGATGTCAAGGTATTTAAACTAAAAGATTAGGAGTCTGTATCTATTCTTCAGTAAATTTAAATATTCTCTAATTACCACGGCAACTGATTTTGTCTTTTTTATTTTTTGATAAAATCAGATAGAGCTGTGCTTGTTTTAATTTTTTAAAAGGCTATATTAGTTGGTAAAGGGAGAGTAGAAACCGGGTCGCAGTAATGCAGATTTACACAATTTATCATATGAGGTTGCACAATCCCACAAAAACTGCTTAAAGTGCCACTTCCGATTAATATAGGTGCCTTCAGTTGCAGTTCACATGCTATTAAAATGCCAATATGTAATACTTGTAGAAATTACGTAAGACTATAAAGCTGGGTACAAGCAAATATACAGGGTGGTTTTACCATATTGATTATTTTGACCTTTAAGCTGCATTTAGGTTCAATTTTTTTAAGATGCAGGGTAAGATGGGGTTAAATGAGCCACGTTGAATTTAAGAACTTTTATAATTTTTTTAAATAAACATACAAAATTCTTGATTATGTCGTAGTATTAGGCAATATTTTGCGATGCATTTGCATGTATCAAAATTCAAATAGCCTAATTGCAACTAAAAATAAGAATAAAAAACTTAAAAAGTGCGTTTAGGTTCATCTAACCCCACTGGCGGGTTAGCTGAGCCGGGTAGTAGGATTATGTGAGCCACTTATAAAATGTTATTAAAAATGTATTTCAGATTACATAACTCGAGACAGAAGAAAGGTACAGCATAAAAGAAAATATTTCTAGATTGTGTATTTAAAAAATAAGACACATCAATATATAATGTAACGAAAAAAAATTAAAAATGTTTAAAAAAAATTTAAGGCGTTTGTTTTTGATAAGTTTATTGTCATTATCATTCTTCTTCTAGAGCATTTTGGTTGATGTGTCAGTTAAGATAGCTGACCGTTTTTTCTTAATGTTTCTTGCCCCTTTTCTGGGTGGAGCTTTTGGGTGTGGACGGATTTCTTCTGGTGACACAACTGCATCTACCACAAGTGGAAGTCCAGAAGAACTTAACTCTTCATCTAAATTCCTCGATGTTGAGGCTATTGGTTGATGTGGTGAAGCAGGCCTGCAGTTACAAAAGCAGATAAAAAATCTTTTTCAGTAAAGATGTCACTGTTGAAAAGCTCAATACCCGTTTTCTTAAAGCCATTAGAAATATTCAAGGGGGTAAATGATTTTGAGAAAGCGTCACCCACTAAACCAGCAATACTGTAAATTGTGATTGGTTTTCCCGGATTGTTAATCATCCACGTGTTACAAGCTGCATCGTAGAGTTTTTTGAATGTTCTAAAAGCAGCCACATCTAGTGGCTGCAACTTGTGACTGCAATGTGGTGGTAATGTAAGCAGTATTGTGCCATTTTCTTTAGCAAAATCTAATGCCTCAATGCTCAAATGACTCTCATGGTTGTCCATGATTATTAATTTTGGATTGGCAACTGTAGGTCGTTCATGTTCAACGAAATCTTTAAGCACAGACGAAAACAGATCAGTAACCATCCATTCAGAAAGGGAGGCAGCTTCCTTGCTACCGATTGGATTGGATCATTTGCATTAGCAAATTCAAAAGCTAATCTTCTACTGGCTTTAGTTGACAGTCCAAAGTGAATTAAGCAGGCATGTTTTATATAGTTGGCAAGCAATATTTCTTGTTCCATTGTAAATATTTTTGAGTGATCACTGCCAGGATTAAAATTTACGTTTTCTAAACCAAACTCTTTAATAACATATCTATTAAGAGTTGCTCTGGGGATTCCTGTCACTTTAGCAAAATAGCGAGCTGACTTATGTTCCTCTGAAACTTGTTTGACTGCTGACAATAGTTGATCGTCACTGTATGAACGATGCTCAGTGGTACTAATCCTATTTCGGGGCATGTTGAACCAACCTGAATAATAAAATAACTTCGGTAGGTTTCCAATACAATTAAATGACCATAAAAAAATATTGGTGGGTTAGATGAGCCGGCTCACTAAGGTGTCTCACATATCCCCAAATGGTATGTTTTTGGTTTACAGTCTACTAAACTACCTTAACCTAAAAATTTTCCTATAACATACATAGGAAAAAATAGCACATATTTTGTTGAGACTATTGCAATAATGACAATTACGAAAGAAGGATTACCTGCTACTCCCGAATGATGTCAATATGAACTCAACGATTTACTTTCTATATCAATATTATACTTTTTGTTAATGCACACAAGCACGGCAAACAGAACTGTGACAAAGCTTAATATGCAGTGTAAGAGTTAGTACAGAAATCCAACACTAGGAGAAGCACTTAAGAATGGCTCACCTAATCCACTGGCTCATCTAACCCCATCTTACCCTACTTGTTGCAATGTATTAGGCGTCAGTGTACTTTAAAGCTGAAGGTCCAGAACCTTCATTAACTTTACGTAGAGACTACCTAATAAATAAAACTTTTATTAAAATACAAGTCTTTCAATTCATTTTTGTATGATTTGGTATCGATAGCCTAGATAACCCCACTTATAGCAGCCTTCATTGGTACTTGCCCTTATAATGACTACAGTTCAACTAAGCCTCCTTTGCTAGCAACTACCTATTAGCAGTACTCATGACTAAACTGTCTGTATTGCATTTACTAAATTAACTAATCTAAACGCAAATTTACTATGATTGGTTTTGTTTTAAAATAAACATCTATAAAGATTCTTTTCAATACTTTGAAACTTTTAAAATCCTTTAAACATAAAGATGTTACAGTAAATTTTGTTTAGGAACGAAGACATACTACATGCATAAGCAGGAACGAAGTAGTTGACAAAACCACCAAAGCAGCAAGCAATTCTCAACTTTCAAACAACTAATATTCATTATATCCACTATGTAAGATGCATCCTGTGCTACCTAAATCAATATCCCGTATTTCTAAATTAGAAAAAGATATTCATCCACAATCACTTGATTGAAACACAACCACAACCTGGTATAGCCTTACCCACCAGCATACCATTATTATAAGCATCATGCGACAGAAGAATTTAGAGCCTAATTAACTTCTTAAATAATTCAAATCTAAATAAGCTTTTGCCATTAATTTCCTTCATTAAATCACGATCTGTAGCAAACAGACATAACCTTCAGATAATAATGATAATAACCTTGATTCGTACTTTAGCTAAATTTCATGTGAGTATTTGGACTAGTTGGGTCCATGACAACAAAATGATGGACGAACTGGCCAAATCAGGAGCCAAAGGCAACTCTTGCTTTTTGGGGTTACTAGATCCAAGAATTCAACTTATCAAAGCTGAACTGACTAATGGAAAAAGCAAGAGAACCTTAGACCCTTTAATAGGTGTACTGATAGAGTTTCTACACTCGGATGGCATCTACTTAAACAACATAGCAAAAAACTTAAGTCTCTAAATATGGTAAGAACAAACAGCTGTCCTTTCACTTTCTGACAGAATGTGAGGGACATAAAACGAAAAAGTTCCAAACCTTCCAAGCTTTTACCTTATCACAGTACGTTAGTCTGGACCAACAGTTTTATAAAAAAGTCTAATGAACGAGCACGAGAAAACACAAACTAACATTGAAGCAAACACAAACAAATTAAATGTGGACGCCGCCGCGAACACGAACAAGCAGACAAAAGCGTCTCCAAAGACTGACGAGCAACGATCCAACCGTTGTCGGTACTTCAAAGAGAAGTGCTTGATCGCGCTTGTTCGTGTGAGTGACATGTAGACTAAAAGTAGACAGTTTTATTATTATTTCTACTGTTATTATCATATATTGCAAACCTCGAAGACAACTTTAGAGATAATTTGTTTTGAGAATTTGAAAAGATAGCTAAGACTTCTATAGGAATCTCCGATTGCCAAAAATCGTAATGTAACACTCAATCGCTCCTTCGCAGATATAGCTTTCCTGAACAATTTGTCTTGCTTACTGATTTTTGGTCCGATCATTTGAAGAAGCTTATCAAAATTCGAAGCAGATAACCTTGTAAAATTTCCAAAGTGTCCAGAATTTTCAAAGGCGCAAATCTGCGAGTAAAGTAGAAGCACCATATTGAATTCGCGTTTTAAATAAGGGTGACATCCACTAACGACGTGTTTGTCTTAATTTTTCTTTTTTTTCAGTAACTGATTCATGATTTTAAAAGTTACACTTGCTTTTAGAATGAGGTGCTTTCTACTATTATAATGAAGCGACATGTCCTATTTTAATAAAGGAATCAGGTAAATAGTACGCTGTTTTTAATTTAGCTGGAACAACAACGAACCAGTTCGTTCCTACTTAATTCTCTACAATTTGTTTGTTAGCGCTCGTATGGATTGTTCGTGTTCGAATACGCTCGTTCGTGATCCACGCTGCGCGAGGTGTTTGTTTATGCTCGTTCGTGCTCGTTCGTTAGATGTGTCCGCACCTTAAGATCAAGAAAGTTTACAAGCCCAACCAATTCAATAATTGCTTAATCGAGATTTGGTTAGGTTATGATGCTTTTTTCTTCTTCTTCTTCGTCAGACGAAGAATTACCGAGCAGCTACAATGGAGAGCGGTAACTGCAGGGGTCGACTAGCTTGAAAGATACTGCTATAGGATTTACAGAATAAAACTTCAATATAATCCAAGCACTGCCAATTAGTATTAGCAGCACACAAAATATATACAAGCAATTTAACAAGCTCAACCTTACTAAATCTACCCAAGTCGCGCAGCCAGCGGGAAGGGCGCGCACAAGCCAGAAGGTTTGTGAATACGGGCTGCGGAACGGATCCGGTGCCCTGAAGAGAGGGTGGCAATGGTTAATGGGGAAACGCTGCTGCTTATCTCTAACGCCAACGTCGATACGGGGTGGCAGGCTCTGAGGGTGGTCCTTAATGTCAACGTTGACAGTCACATCTCAAGCGTGTCGGGAAAATAGAAAATCGGTACTGTCCAGATACAACGGATCGTCTCTAACGCCAACACCGACAGTCACACCCCAAGTCCCGGGAAAGAGGAAAAGAGAGAAAAAAGAGAGAGAGAGAGAGAGAGACTCGGTACTGCCCAGGTACGGGGAAGCGTTTACAACGCCAACGCTGATACTGGGGTAGTATATTTGAGGGAAACCGGAAACGGGCCGTCTCTAACGCCAACGCCAACCGTCACACCCTAAGTTACGGGAAAGGAAAGGGAGGCGGTGGTAAGGTAAAATGATTACGGCGGCGAGCAGGATGCAGGTCAAGCGGACGGTAGGGTAGGACCAATCCTTGAATACTCACTCAGGTAGACCTCAGGCAGGTGTGGCTGTGGAGACAACAACTGCCTATTCGGCGTTCGGATATTTGCTTATACACCTATCAGTTCGTTACAAGGTGTGCTTTTAGGCAAGATAATTGGACATCACTTGTTGGTTTTCTAAGGATTAGACTTCTTTCCGAGTTCTAGTCTTACACAGTTTATCTAGGCCTTTTCTGTCTTAGAGTTTCCTATTTATAATCTGATCATAACCTTCCTGTAATAGTTCAATTGTTTGTAGATACCAATCTTGCCTTTATTGCTTTCACAGTATCATCTGCTATAGGCTTCTCTTTTCATAAGGAGAGCAATACACTCAAGAGCTTTTACCGTTAATTAGATTTAAATTTGAAGTTTCTATGCTACACTTACCATGCCAAACAGGTAGAATGATCATGTGAAATCTTCGTAATGTTTTCAAAAAGAGAAAAATCTACTCAAGTCAGTATGACTTTTATAAATCATGTGATGATAACGCGTCTTTAAAATTCTGTCTGTTCGGCGCGCAAGTATAGTGGTTTTGTATAATCCTTTTTTTAAACCTCAACGAAAATACGTGCAAACACCATCTAGCATCGACTGCAGTTAGAATGAGGTGTTACTTTAGTTACATTTTCTTACCAACATTGAATTAAAATATTTCGAGATTTATTCTCTCAATAATCGGATTGCTGTTGACACCTTTTGATATAATGTTTGTGGTTCTAAATTCAGTTTTTTTGTGTTCGGTTCAAGAGAAATTAAATTTACTTTGAGCTACATTAATTTAAAAGTGATAATACCGCGGTGGTAACTTAAGTTAAACCATTAAAATTCCAATTATTTTTTTTTGTTTCTATTTTAAGTTTTAAGATTAAATAAAAGGGATCTTAGCTCACTTTGACTTGGACATAGGAATAATAATAAATTAGCCGAAACGAGATGTTGGTAGATAAATTATGGAAATGAGCAACCTGCATGCGTCACCACCGGTAGAGGTACTTCTTTACTGCTTCTCTTCTACTTGAAATTAATGCACTGTTCATTATTATTTCATTCCGTGTGTTCTTATGGCTCCTCATATGTCCATATCGCTGGTTTCCACACTGTATAATAGCAAAAATGTTAAATCTTCTTTGTTGTGTATTGTGTGGATATTATTGTAGAGATAAAATGCACTTTAGGCGTTTCAATTGATTGTTTATTTAGCTTAGAGGGTGACATGTATTGCATAGGCAAACTTGAACATCTCGACTGATGTTTTGATACTCTATGTTTCTAAATTTATTGTGTCATTGTAGCTCTTGGTTTAGTGAAGGACTGAAAGAAACTTGAGATGTCAAGATATTGGAGTGCTGAAGTACCTGAAGCAACGCTGGCAAAATTAATAAAGGAAAAACCAAGATGACAATAATGAACAGACATGACAGAGCAAGCCGATAGATAATGACGAGCTTACATATTTGAAAAGCAAAATGACAAATAATGGAATAGAGAGCAGAAATACTCGAAATGTTGTAACAGAAACCGATGTCAGATTTCTTAATTGTAATGTTAATAATTCCTTGGATGGATAGGAGGAAACGCTAAACCGTTCTAAAAGACGCCACGGGAGATGCTGTAGAAGAAAGTTTCAAATCAACCAAATACCTGATAAGTGAAAAAGATACTTTATATTTCTGAGAGGTAATATTAACAAAGAGGTATTTCATTATTCCATAAAGCATTTATGGATGAATATGCCGTAATATGCTGTAACTGCTGATCTCTACTGATCGACTGAAAGACTAAAAAATAAAATGGCTTTGAAAAGAAGTTTTATGATGATACTTTAGATTCTCAAATTATATGTATATGATTTTTTTGTCTCATAAGGGTTTTGTTTGTCTGTAACAAAGAATAATATAGAAATAAATGTACGTTTATTTTTGTTCCTTTTTGGTATTTAAATTAAAAACCCGTAAATATAAAACAAAAACGTTTTTCTCAAACAACGTTTTAAAATAATGAAGAGCTTGTTGAAAACGTACAAAGGGTAGATTCTAATTTGTTTGTCAACATTTGATGACAGAATTATAAATACAGTATAATAAAAGTTATGAATATAAAATAAATGAAATTATTCCCAAAGTAAGAAAATTCCACAAAAACAATTTTACGTTGATATTAAAACTCAAGAAATTCTGAAATTTAAAACTTTTTATTTTCCCTTTGGAGATTTTTAAAGTTGCATCAAGTGGCAACTTAATGCAAGGTAAAATATTTGTGTTGCGTGTTAAACATATGTGCTTAGCGGTTCAAAGCACTAATTGCTAATTTAGAATTAAGCTTGGATTAAAAGATTATATTAACGGCTCTGCCATAATGGCAAGCAACTACCTAAATTATATGAATTATTAACAACAGAATGTTTTTGCTTTTCGCTTAAAAATTAAAAACGGGTATATTAAAAGCAACGCAAGTTAAGTTCTTCCAACTATTACTATAAAATTATAATTTATCCTCTCTATACAAGCTGATGTTAAACATCCTGCTTGTATTTGTGCATCAGGAACTAAAGCAAAGTTAATATAGAGTTTATGAACCGTTAAAGACAAATAACAATACGACGACCGAGCAGAACCCATTCGTAAATTCAAGAAGTTCTGTAAAGCGCCGTGAGGCTTTTCGCAGTTTTCCCATTTCGAGACTTTCTTGTACTCTCTGTTGTGTTAGAGCAGTACTGTCAAGTTTCCCTCTTTTCGCACTTCTTTGTTGGTTTTGTTGACAAGACTTTGTGAACTCAATACGGTGAAGCTAAATTTGTTCTTTGCCACGATTTTCTGAATACAAATTCTTGAAAATGTCTGTGGTACAAGGTGGTGAGTTATAAGACTTTTAATTGTTATTTAGAAAGAACCAGGAAGTTTGAAGCAAAACAATACTTTAGATTTAAATAACTGCGGGTTCAGATTAAGGAACTTTAAGAAGACTTAACATTTAAAAAACACGCATTTCATAAAATTACACGAGAATGAAATTAAAAAGTAAGTGGAAGATTAGTCTTTTCTTTAATAATACTTTAATAAATAATGTAACGTGATACTTTTTTGTTTGAAAACAAAAGTGAAAACCTTTTAACTTACTGCGTTAATTAAGAGTATTTCCAACTTTAAATTCTGAGACTTCTGTTTGAGTTTTGATTCAACCATCTACCAAAAACTCGTTCATAGTTTCAGGTAAACACAGCACACTGAAAATTAGAAACAATAATTTCTGTTCGGAAATCTAGAAGTGATGGACATCTGTTTAAAATCAGATGAATCTTTACAAACTGATTTCACGTTCTTGCTAACGATAATTCTCAGTTTTATTAACCAATTAGAGAATTACTAGCACAAATATAATTAAATTTTCTTATATAACATAGCGAATTACTCACTATCGATGTTACCTGTTTCGACAATACGTAGGTTAGCACTCCTTGCCGAAAATCGTAATTTTCGCTTCGGGTAGTTGGGTGCGTCGACAAACTGTATTCAAAAAGCCTTAAGGCTTAGTTAATTAATATTAATTGCCCGCATTAAAAATGTTCTTTGATTTTCAGCAATAATGATGCCGGTCAAACGGATTTCTCAACCGCAATACCTATAGACTTAAATGAAACCGATGATACATTAGCCGAAAATGGACTCACAATCAAGCAGGTTTTCTGCACAAAATTTCCTCTGAACACGTTATAAATACGTTATTACAAAGCATACAACAAGATTTTCAGTTCAAACGTACAATCTGCTTACTTTAAAGCAAATAACTGCATCATCTTAAATACGACGGTCTTACTTTCTAGTCACTCCTTTTTGAATTAGTCTTGAAGTGAGTAATTCTTCATTGTCACTTTCTAGCAATTTGGAAATGATGGTGATTATTGATTCAGAATTTCAAAATTTATATTATTTATAAGAGAGTATGAATAAATAAATGATGAATAATTATCGTAACTGAAAACAAGGAAATAGATGAATTTTGATCGACTTGATCAGTCACGTTCGTTTGATTTTAGTTATTTACCAAGATCTAAATTCTTTTCTCTGTGGTAGCAAAAGAGGAAACTAGACCTGACCTATACCAAAGAAAAGTATACTATTGTTGTATTAGGTTGCGTCTTTAGGAATAGATCTGTTATTTTT
>VTPC01003380.1:267844-295967 GCA_011009095.1 Ignelater luminosus | reverse complement strand
TATTCAATCAAATTATTGTTACAACAAGTACAGCGGTGGTATGTATACTATAGTGTTGAGAGTATAAAATCTTTTCAACTATCTTAGACAGAGCAGGTAGAATACCTATCGGTCGAAGATCGCTTATAGATTTCGAAGGAATCTTTTTACAAATAAGTCGAATAAGCGCATGTTTCCATATTGACGGAAAAACACCATTTACAAGAGAGAAATTTATTAAATGTATTAGGCCTGTACTACAAAAATCCAAACATTTTTTAATCATTATCACTGATACTTCATCAGCCCCACATGCATCCGACTTAATAGACACAACAGCATTTATAAGTTTAGCTTCAGTAATCGAATTAAACAGAGTTGTAACAGATTGGCTACGATTTTTAGAAAGGAAACGTTGAAAGATGCCTTAAAACCACAAAATCTGATGTTAAAATACCTCAAAAATTGCAGGAATTACCACTATTAAGAAGTTAGTTGTTGTCCTACCCGACATTCCTAAAATTATAGACCACTAAAAATTGAGCAAATGAAGAAAAT
The DNA here is from genome assembly GCA_011009095.1 of Ignelater luminosus. Lineage (NCBI taxonomy): Eukaryota > Metazoa > Arthropoda > Insecta > Coleoptera > Elateridae > Ignelater > Ignelater luminosus. Next base: position 295,430 of record VTPC01003380.1, on the reverse strand, counting down.
AGTTAAAAATCACCAATAAAAGCTTCAACCTTAGATTTTTGTTTTTAAACACCCTAGAATGACTTTTCATTTCTGAACCAGAGCACTTGAACACTTTAAAAACCAAGTAAAAACCATTGAAATTAGTCCTAACATCTCTCATTTTTAGACACTCCAGAATGGCTTTTTACTTCTGAACCAGAGCGATTGGTCACATGAGATGAGCAGCATACAGCAAACTTAAGAGAGTTTTTTTCTTGATAAGCCTAAAAAGAAAGGTCTTCAATCAATGCGTACTTTCGGTACTAACATACGGCGCCGAAACGCTAACACTAACGAAAGCGTCAATTAGAAAATTACAAGTCACACAACGTAAAATGGAAAGATCCATGTTTGCCTTAACTCTAAGGGATTGGGATAGAATCAAGAATGATGAAATACGCAGAAGAACAGAAGCAAAAGAGAGAAAGTTGAAATGAAACCGGACAGGTCTCGTTGCAAGACTAAAAGACAACCGATGAACAAAAAGGATCCTAGAGTGGCAGCCAAGAGCAGACAAACGAAACCGTGGGCGACCACCCACCCTCTGGACGGACGACCTAAAGGGAATAGCCACAAATCATATCTCCGACAATAAACAAACTTGGCTCTGTGATTATGATGATGATGATGAGTTTACCACCAAATCAGCAGAGACGCGTTTGCCGTATGGGAGCGCTGCCATCTGCCAGTTTTACTCCATGCCGACAACTTCATCTTCGTCGGCACCGACTTCTACCGCCATGCCACGCCCCCTTCTTAAACACCATCATCACCAAAGACGTCAATCACTATAATTGCTACTATGACTGACTACTCCTGCTACATTCCCAAGCTACTCCATGGTCTGTAGCCGCGTGAACCCGAACACGATGAACGCATCCACGCCGCAACACCAACAATTCAAATTCTTCATTGGCTAAAGAAGCTTCAGACTGGGAGAGCAGTGAGAGACTGAACGAATCTTTGCTAGAATTGGCCCCGTTAAGAACACACCGCCAAAAACTGATATAATTGTGAAAAATGAAATTGCAGTTATGCATAAAAGCATTAGATAAAAATATTAATATTAAACAAGAAATTTAACTGAAATATAAGTCAATCAACAGTTTGTCGGATAACCTGTAGTAATATCACAAGAGACCTGAAATAATACGTGTTGGGCAGCAACAAAAAGAGTCAGTATGACAGTTTAAAAATCAAGAGCGCGAAGTAAACATGACATCTGCATATTGTTATGCTAAACTGTAACTGATAGCCTTGATAACTATCTTTCTATAAATATAATTAAGGGTTAACAACGATCAGCGCTATTTATAAATTTGGAAGTTGGGTTGACTATCCAGACTGTTAAGCGAAGCGTTTTATGTGAATCATCCTGTATACTGCTTGAATCATATAATCATATCATAGGTAGGCGCAACGAGATACAATTTTTAATGTTATACAGCAATGAATGTTTTCTATCGTGCTTACTATCAAAAAGTTGGTCACTAGCTAATGAGACTTAAATCGCACTAAAACAACAAGATTAGCCAAATAATTAGATTACTACGTCAACTGTTATTCCCCAGCTGCAGAATCAATTGTATTCAATATCTTCTTTCATATACAGGGTGTCCAAAAACCCGTAGACAGAGAAGTCAATTGAACCAAACTTAACTATATATTAAAATGATTCGTTAGCAGGTAAGGGCCCTCAAAGTTTATTAAGATTCCGATTTTCCAAATAACTCGAAAACGCTTCGTCCGATATGAATAAGATTCCCTATGTGAATATCCCCATGCTAGAAGCATTAGACTGTGTGAAAAAAGTATTTAAAATGCGATCTCTGTGGCGTCAGTCTAGAAACCAGTGTAGGGATACGGGTGATCCAATTCCTAAAACACCTCAATTTCAAACTCGATTATCTCGAAAACACTTGTCACCAGGAAAAAATGAATAAAATTGATTTTGTAGGAAATTCTGTCTAGTTTAATTTGGTACAGAGTGTAGTTTTTGCTAAGATTGCTATTTTCCGAAATATTTACAAAAAAAAAACAGTAAACAAGGTAAAAAACTAACAGATTTTGCCCTCTAACTCCGCAAGCTCAACAAAAAAAGAGGGGGATAATTATGGTTCATACATCAGGGGACCTCCACCAACACTACAAAGTATCAAACGTTTTCTGAACTTCTGGGAAAATCCTTAATTTGGCTATACTATAAGAAGTCCAAAAAGCCCGACAGGACAAAACGATCCGACAGACCCGAAGGGCCGAGAAATTCAAGGAGTTCGATATATCCAAGAGACCCGAAGGGCCGAAAAGTTCAAACAGCCCGGATAGTCCGACAGGTTCGAAAATTACAGAAAGCCCAAAAGACCCGTATGACTCAACAGGCCCGAGATGTCCGACAGGTTCCAACAGATTCCAACAGGCCTGACAAGACCAAACGGCCCCTGATTAACCGGACATAGGCCCGAAAAGTCTATAAATTCTTAAACTGAGGCCGCATAAAGGTCCGACTAGGAAACACAGCCCTTGTAGGCCTCTTATCTCCACCATCCCATGTTATGTCCGCAACCGCTGTTCGTTGTCTTCTGTGGAGGATGATTGATTTCCTACAATATTTCTGAACCTTTTACATTTCTTAAGATTATTTTTTCTAAACTTTCTCTCTCTCTCTCTCTCTCTCTCTCTCTCTTCCTTAACGCGTGCATTTATAGCAATAATTGTTGATCTTTTTTCTTCTGCTTTAGCGGCAAATCTGTTTAATTTTTCAAATTAAACATACTAGCGTCTCCAGAAAGATTTTTGAGATTGGAAAGATGTAATTTGAAATAGTTTCCATTTGTGAAAAATTTGTGAAATTGAATACTTGCTAATTGGAGACTTGAAGTTAATAAATAATTGGATGGAGTCTTTGATAAATAATTAGATGAGGAAATAATTAAATTTGGTTTTGATAATTATAAGTTGAAATTGGTGACTCCAAGGTTTGATGTTGCTGCTTCTTCGTCCGCCATGAAGCCTGAAATTGAAATTTATAAACTGATTAATGTTTGTTGTAGCTTCTTAGCTCTCTATCGACCGATTGATTGGAAGTTGGATGACTTCTAGCCCCAGTGTGTGTTAATGCTTCTTCCATTTTTCTTATATTGTCTTTCTTTCTTGACTTGAACGTAGGTGACCTCCGAACTCTGCAAAGGGACGTAGATCCCTTACAAGCTGGCCGGGTTCTGCTGCATTGCGAGCTCTCTACTGCTTTGTCCTTCAGCGAACTTGTAACTGTGTTGTCCTTCAACGGACTTCTACTGCTTCTGTTGTCCTTTAAAAGACTTGTAACTGCGTTGTCCTTCAGTTGACTTTTACTTCTTCTGTTGTCATTCAGTGGACTTCTAATTTCGATGCTTGCTACCCTAAGGAGGTACTCTTGTAGCAGTTCCGGCGTCCTTCAGCAGACGTTACTTGCTTCTGGTACAGCTTCGATGAGCTTGTATTTCGTGTGGCGAGAGTGCTAATTCGGATGCTTCTGGTGGGCGGCCCTGTTGCTACAGCTTCTGATGAGCTGCCTTGTTGCTACAGTTTCTGATGAGCCGCCTTGTATGTGTACCCGTTTCGTGTGGCGAGTGCTAATTATGATGCTTCTGGCACAGCTTCTGGTGAGCGGCCCTATTGCTACAGCTTCCGATGAGCTGCCTTGTCTTTGTTGAAGCGTCCTTCGACTGACGTTACTTGTTTTTAGTACAGCTTCTGATGAGCTGCCCTGTAGTGCGATTACTCGCTTCTTCTTTGTTCCCCCAGCAGTCCCAGTGGCGGACCTGCCTGTGAATCCTAAAGAGGATTCCTTCCTCGTTCGAGGTCGAGGGATGTGAGCTCTTGCTTCTTCTCTACTGCAGCCGTCGTTGATTGTTGTGGGTCTATGCTTATTGGATCTTCTTCCGTGGCAAGGCAGAGGGGCGTAAATCCTCAGCCTCACTGGGATGACTTACACAGCTACGAGAGGGCACTTTGCAGTGCACGAGGTTGCTGCATCGTGTTGATCCCACAAGCGGCCATTCATTCATCTTGTTTGTGTGAAGATGATCGGTCTGCACCTGTTCGCATCTGTTGTTGGTTGTGGAACTTCTTGTCTTCTGCCCTTCTAGGTTGCGTTGTGGATGTAGGCTGGGCAGAATACTGTCTCCCTGATGAGGTTACTGGTTACTAATGCGGTGAGCTTTCTTCGGATTGAGAAGATCTTGTCCATGGTGCCCCATGTGCAGAATGCGCTTGATCGATATAGCGCTGTCGAGTCCATAGATGTTGGTTCCTCTCGGAAGACCACGACGGGTCAGTCCCCAAGAGAATGGATCGAAAGACCATGTACAAACTTCAGGATTTAATCCGTACACTTGTGTTTATGTATTGCTGAGATTGCAGCCTCACAATCTCATTAAGCTGGTAGAAAAGGCTTTAGCGGCAATTACATTTGTAGCGATTGAATGATAATACTTGAAAGATATTTGACCGAAATCTGTTTAAATTTTTCAAGTTAAACATTTTCCATCCTTTAGTATTAGATATTCGTTGTCCTGCCTTTGGGCAGCCTAGAAAATTTTCTGGAAATGTGAACATTTTTTTGAAAATCTCTGTTATTCTTTTTGATGATGTACCAGGAGGAGTCGATTCATTAATTTCCCGTGCATTTGGCATGTCTCCAGTTTCTTGTACACTCGGTAATGGATTAAGTTCATCTGATACTAAATTCTGATTGAGATTCATAATTTTGCAATTTTGTATCATCACTCAGTGCAAAGTTTGAATCTGTAAACTTTTCCGGTGCAAAATGACCGAATTCCACTTGTTTCAAAATCAGCTTCTATATTATCCCTAGTGATTGTATTTTTCATTGCTGTATTTACAAATGCAGCCACTTCGTAAATTGTTATAGCTTTCCCCGGATTTGCAGATATCCAGTCACTAAGGGCATTATTATAATGATATCGAAAAGAGCCAAATACAGTAACATCTAATGGCTGGAGTGTATGGAACGTAATTATTGTGATCTCATTTTCTTTGGCTATATCTAAGACATCAATAGAAAGGTGACTTTCATGATTGTCATAAATAAGTAACGAAAGGTTTTCTTTGGAACTATTAGTAATTTTAATAAAATGATAAATTACATACAATCCCTTCTCAGTTGCCTAACGCCTTTTTTTTGCAAGTACTTTCTTTGTCGTTTGAACTGTAGTAGTTGCAGTTTCTCAAAACATTCAGAAAATCTGGATAGTAATATCTCACTTGATCAAGATTATTGAAAAAGAGTTCATTCTTCACCCTTCACAGCAATGACATAGGCCCGACAGGTTCACCGGGAACAAACGATCTGCCCGTTGTCGGAAGACGAATCCCGTGCAACCTACTCGACAAGTCGCTCAATCAACCGGAACATAGCAGCGTAAACTCGACTGGGAAAATTTGAAACGCTTATTGACGAATAAATAAAAAAATCTGTGTTAGAATTAAATCTACGCAACCAGTCAGCAAAGAAATAGCAAATAACGATAACTAGCATCAACCACGAGACCTGGTCACCTATTTATTCCACGCGCAAACGAGCAAGGGAGATAATTAATCAAAATCAACAAAGAGATTTTACTTAAAAAGCTATAACCGTACTCTGATGACATAACCTTATTCAAATTACTAACCGGATCTCAAGATCAAACCCAAATCAAACAGAAATGGGCCGCTAACAGCTATTCAAATTCCATAATCCTGCAAGGAGAAAATAAATTTAAACGTTGAAAATAATTATACGCTGCGCCCTTTCGCTTAAATATATAAAAATAGAAAAGTTCGTCAACCCTAATTGATTTCAAAAATGTAGAAAAGCTATAACAAGAATTAATCAATCTCTCAGCGTGGACTTGTCACTATAAAAAACAAAACTCTTCAACGAGAGAAAACTATTAAAAATACAAGCACCAAAAGCACAGATTAAATGTAATACATGCAACGGAAACAAAAAGTGAACGTTACACACATCATTAAATTTTTTATCAGTACCTAAACGTTAATTGTAAAGATCAAATATTACCCAGTTGCTAATTTCATAGATGTATCGGTTTACCTTTTAACTAATTTCTTACTAATCAGGTAAAGAACACAACGATACAAACGCACGAGAGAAATTGAAACTAAGCTTGAATGATATTTATTCCAATTGCAGTCTGACAATGAGGTTTAATTGTTTTCCACGGCATAATTGAGAATCTTTTTAATTATTATTAACCAAGAAACTCAACTTTTGATTTTCCTAGTTTTTTCAAAAATTCTCGTTTAAAATGAAAACAGTTGCATTACAGAGCCTTTTGTGGCATTTTTCCAATAATATCATCTAATTTAATCTCTACACTACGGCTTGGAACGTTCTTGGAAGACATCAGCCTTATGTAATATTACATGTGACTAGCGCTTTAAGTTACTTACTCGTCTTGCATGTGACTGTAAAGAATAAGAAAATATAAGTATTAGTTCTCCCCTATTTTACTAATTCTAAAATTGAACTTTCGTAACGACCCTCGTATAATACTGCGTAATTTTTCTTACATTAAAGTTATCTGCTGAAAACCCCATGATATACAATGTTAAACAAGCCGGCAGTACAGAAAAGGGACCCTTCTCTAAAGGAAACTTCTTTATGTAACCGCATAGTTAACGAATAATTAATTGCTTTAACCGAGATAAACGTCTTTGAGTCCGTTTCGAAGGGAGGCGGACAGGTGAAACGGAGATCGAACCAACCTCACAAGACACGAATCCTTAATGAATTAGAGCCCGGGCTATTCGGACATGTTAGATAACTGCGATTTGTTACTTTACTTCAATTACAGTTAACATCTTTCTTAAGATTATCCCTAGTTTCTTACTACCTTGATGAAAATACAGAGTTCAAGAAGCTTGATAAATTGAGAAAACGGGCTGTCCTAAATAATTTCTAAATTACATACAAATTCATTTTAAAAAGAATTAGAACAGTTTTTTGAATCCTTGGCCTAAAAGGTAATTGTGTTTTTGTCCGGTTACGAAATTAAATCAAATACGAATTATTGATCTAATTTACTAGACTAGTAGCAAAAAAAAGGAATTCCATAAAGATTTGTTCCGCAATTAAAGTGTTTTTATTCAAACTATAAAAACGAGATTTATTTATTTAATTTCTTTGGTTCATTACTGGTGTGACTACTCAATTGCAGTGTCCAAGTAAAATATTTAGGAACTAACTATACTAACACAATGCAGCAAACCAGTGAATGTAATCAATACAAAGTTACATAAATATCAAACAGTGGCGCCGATTTTAAGTAGAAGAAAATAAAAAAGTATTTGTCACACTAGGTTTATTAAAAATTAATATAATGATTGACAACCATTGCCCAATTTGCTTAAAGCTGTTAATTAATTAACGTTTGTATAACAGAAAACAACGTTAACATCTATAAAATTATTAGCACAAAGGGGAAGCCAAAATCAGTCCATGTGATAACACTGTAAGGAAATGCTGTGGTAGAAGGGTGGAGCGATAAGCAATAGTGTCACGTACTGCAATGGAGAACAGTTAGAAGTTAACGACATGCACAGAACTACCCTATTTCTTGCTATACATATTTTAAGTAATTTCCGTTCTATATACAACTTAATTCTAAAGAAATGTCACAGAAATACTATTTCATCTTTATTGTGATCTTTTGGTTTTCTGCACTCCTTGCAAGGTGCAACGCATACGTCATATTATATCACTTGGCTTTTCAGAAGAAAAACCTACTTACTATATCAAGGCTTTTTAAATTTCAGAAAGACTTTCCTGCCAGAGGCAACAAATAAATTCTGTGCTATTAATCTGATCGATCAAGCTAGTTGTAGTTTTCAAGCATTCCTTGCGGGGAAATAAAATTGGATTGACAATCCAGACCAAATCTAACTAAAACTAAGTCAATTCAGGCAATCGATAAAGAAATATTTCTATACCCTTTCATAGAAAGCTAATCAATTATGCGGCATGAGAATCTCCAAAGGTCTTGGAAAATAAAGGTAGCCAATCACAAATCTGGACCCAAAAACTACCTTAATCCGAGTGGATAAGGGCTAGAGGAAAATGTAAATGATAGTGGCTTCCTAGGATTCTTTAGTCCGTTAACCAAATTTTAGGCCTATACCTCTTGTTATTTTACCACTCTTTTCTATCTGTAGCCTTGATTTTTCAGTTTTCAAGATCCAGCATAACCATCTCATGCAATCTCTTTCTTGGTCTGCCTTTCTTCTTCTTATAGTCTGGCCTTTTTTGAGCTATCGTCTTTGGTATTCTATCCTCTGTCATCGTTTCAATGTGACCCAGCCACTGCAGTCTCCTCGCCTTTACTACCACGTCGATGGTTGGTTCATGTACATCTTGTAAATCTCGCGGTTCGTCCTTCGCTTCCCTCCCAAAGTTCGTTTCAACATTTTGGTTTTTCTCGTCTTAATAATCTTTCTTGTATCTCCTTGTTTAGTATCCAGGTTTCGCTTCCGTATATCGCTGTTGGTCTTAGAACTGTTTTGTACAATGAAAACTTAGCGTTTATCGATAGTTGTTTGGCCCTTAAAAGGTGGTGTAATACTCTGGTTATATGGTCATATTTGTCTTTGTTAGTCTTACGTTTACTTCTTTTTCTTCTTGACATGTGCTCGATATTCTAGCCCCCTTGTCCCCTTCAAATCTTATTTCTACTATCATAGTTGTCACCTTTAAGGGCTCTTTGTCCTGGGATTTTCCTACCCTCATTATTTTGCCTTCTTTCTGGATTAGTTGTAGTCCCATTATATAGGTCTCTTTTGTGAAAACTCTTATTATTTCTTTTAGTTCTCAGATCCGGCTATATTTGCTACGTCATCCGCGCATCCTATTATCTGATGACTTTTGCTCATTATATCTCCCTTTCGGTTCAAGTTGCTATCTCTTATTATTTTTTCCAGAGCAATGTTACATAACAAATTTGACAATGGATGTCCCTGCCTTAACCCTGTTTTAACAGTAAAATTGCTTTTCTTTGGCAGACTCAATGAGCCTTCTGTCATCGTCGTTATTATTTTGATGTTTGCTTTCTCCTCCTGTGATGCGTTTATATATTTGTTCTCTGCCAACCTGCGCATTTATATTTCCAATAATCATTTTGATATTTTGCCTCCTAAGTTTGTTGTACGTTTCTTCTGAGATTTCATAGAACTTGTCCTTTTCTTCTTCTATTTTTTCTTCGGTGGGTGCATAGACATGTTTAATTCTCAGCTTAGTTCGACGTAGCATATTCTGTCTGCTATAGGTCCAATTTGTTTTACTTTCTCTTTTGCTTCACTACATATTAAAAATCTGACTCCATATCTTCTTGTGAAGGACACGTAGTTTTCCAGCTTTGTTATCTTCGTCCCTATGATATGTGTTTCTTGGATTGCGAGTATTTCTATTTTGTACATTTTTGCTTCATAAATCCCTCAAACATTCCACGTTCCTATTCTCATAGCTGTGTCTTCGCTTTGTTTCTTAGTAACCTTCTCTGGTTTGCAGTGGTTTCCTTTCTAGTATTCTATTGCCTTATTTTTCTTGCTAATCTCTTTATGTTTTTTCCTTGTCGTTCAATTTTCATTTCCGAGTTCTTTGCCGCATTTGTTTTTCTTAGGTCATCCCTTACATTATCATTTATTGAACGATTTAAATAAAAGTACTTCCTTAGGTGTTTTGTTTTTTATTTGATTTTCTCGGCCGATTTCGTTCAAATCAACATCTTCAAGAAAAAAATTGTCATTTAATATGAATATAAAAATTCATTGTGTTGTTTTGCTGTAGAAGTAATTCTTAGCTGTAACGAAACCAATCGAGAAAAGTAGATAAAAAACAAAACACTTAAGGAAGTACTTTTATTTAAATCATCCAATTCATACGAACCTTAAGCCAGGGATCTCCAATACATATATCATTTATACCCTAGTCTCGATAACTTTCAACTTCCGACGTTGCGTAACAGCCACTTTTCTTGACATTGGTCTAGTACGACGGACTTCTTTCTAAGCTTTGAGCCGCGGAGAACCCCGTCTGCTTCCTTTGGTTAATCAGCAGTTATCTGTTTGCCCGCCAACATCGCTTTGTCCAGGGTGTACACGCCGCGAGCTGGCATTTCCCAAGAGCCATTCTTTCCTCTTCATCTTTTACTGACACGACATCCCCCGTCCCAAAAGGCCTGACGTCCGCCACTCCCAATTCGCGAATAACACGGCCCTGTGGGCGACGTCTGGAAGCTCCGCCAGAAGATCGAGATTCTTGGCGTACGAATTTCGACGCCTGGAAACTTGAAAATTAGACCAAACCCAAACCAACGTCACTCTATTCTGCCACAGCACCTATACCCACACGGCCAGGTTCGATCCCGACGATGACCATCTGGAACTATAGGGCTCCCAAAACAAAACAAAACAAAACAAAAAGTACTCCTGAGTTGGCGAACATCCTCCTTGGTATTCCACTTATTTACAGATAAGGGGCCAACTACTTTCCTAAGCAAAATTACTGAGCGACGTAGATAGCGGTCCTCGCGCTACGTTCGCATTTGGGAAGTCCAGGGCATTCTCAGGTCAGCTGTTCTCACTAGGGTTTTACCGTGGTTTCCCCTAGTGGACCGCTACACAACACAACACGTCACCTTTAATACCAGCCGCACAAAACCTAATATCTTCTCCACACCATATACCATCGTGACAACATTTCTACCGCGCTGGTACTGGAACATACACCATACTGCGTTTATTCAACATCAGCTTCAATTCTTTTTACGTTGTATCACATCCGATCTTCAGGTACAAAGAGTGCTTTCTTGAAAAAAAGGTCTGTTACACTTTCGAAACATCTTTACCTTCACTTTACGATAATTAAGGTTTCGAGTCGCTAAACCGTACCGTTCCGGTACGAATGACGAAAAACCAAAAATTACAAATTCACAAGAAATCTCCAAAGTTCTTTCGGCCATCTCAACTGAATTTAGCGACGAAATGCATAAAGATTTGGGAGAACCACATGCCAAATCTCAGCATTATCTACCAAAAAATAACGGTACTAGAAAGGATGGAAAGGGAGGAGCACTCCTCCCTAGGTTTTGAGGATCTTTATTGTAAGATGTGGAATTTACTTACAGAATCACGTATAGGCCACTAAAGTACTATCACAATAAAAAAAAACGGGGTGTACTTGCCTAACGATACGTCGGTTCTAACAACATCAAGCTTTAAGGTGGATTGTCAATTCAATGAATAAAGTACTTATCTTAATCCCTTGTAGTAGCTCGTAAATACCAGCAACAAAAGAAAACATTTTGTGAATAAAGCATTTACCTAATCGATTTAGCTTGAAAAATGGTTTTTGTTAGATTGTAAATATTTTGGCAGTAAATGACATCATTAGCTAAACAACATAACTATAAAAAAAAATTTAAAATTATATAATCGTAAACCATTTCGAATTTTTTTAATGTTAGTGAAACGTTGTTTTATAACAGCAAATATCCTACATTATGATAAACAAAATATCAGACAAACAATTACTAACTAGTATTTTGTAGCAAAAGTGGGGGTCGTTTTCATTATTATTACATTTAAAAAACTGAATATTCTAAAAAAAAGGGACTTCATTTATTTCCGGATTACAAGATTCTTTTTAAACACTGAAAATTGCAAAACCACTTTCTCTTTTCTAATAATTAACTCTATTGAAGTTATTTATGGCTTTACTGTTAAACCGAAACTTATTCTTTGTTCAGGTAAATGCAGAACATAATACTTTTTTAAAATGAAAGACAGACTTACAAAGAGTAATTTTAAAACCTGTGTGGTACCCCGGCTTTTATGCCGCGATAGTACATTTACAGCAACAGATTCGTCTCTTTGCACAGTGTTCAGTTTTTCATTTTCGACCTGGAAAATGATCTTGTAGGTAAAAAAGTATATATAGCCTTTTTTCCCATCCCAAGGTGTATACGAAGCCAGCAATTACACTTTTCAGAGATTTCGGCGAACTACTCCAGAAGGTCCAAAAGAAGGCTAATTACATCTCTTTATTTCATTACATCCCAAAGACCAATGCACGCCACTGGTATCTACATAAGCTTCTTCCCCTGATGTATAAAAAAAGATCATCTCGATCGCACCATACTTCAGCTAATTAGGAATTTTTTAGGTGAGCATTGCAAAAGACCATAGAAGAAAGTGCGAATCTAACCGAATCGAACCGGGTTTTTTCCATTAAGTAGAGATGTACTCTTATCATGTGGTGGGGAGTGCAAGACAATCTGGTTCCACTGGCCGATAACACACACAAATCATCGTCGAACGGCAAAAACCAGACCCCCATACCCCTTCAAGTTTCCAAGTTAAGAGCCCTCCTAGGTTTGACTTGTTGCGCCTTCTAGCGGCTGAACCGTAGAAAGTGGAAAATTATATTCGTCCCCCCCCATCTCTCCTCACAGACGGTTAAGGACCCAAATTTAAATCTGCAAAGAGCAAAACACTCCGGGAAGGCTTTACATCACAGCACCTCACGCCCCAGATCGCTAGGACCTTACATAACGGCCCAGTCGTCTTTGTCCATTTTCGCCGCTAGATGTCACCGCGTTCGCTCCCCGAGAGCGTATGGAGGTTATTCCCATTTTTGGTTTTGAGAAAGTGCAAAATTTCTAACTTTGAGGGCCCTCTTGTTCCCATCCTATTTGACATTTAATGAAAAGCAGCTAGACGATGACTCGCCTAGAGCAGGCCTATTGACCGGTCCTATAGTCTCGTCCAAATGCGAGAGCGAACATGAATATGGTGAGTAAAAGTGACTATAACTTCGTAATGACTGATTTTTGGACATTTTCAATTTAAAACGACCTGATCAACACATATTTAACTTAACCATCTGGTCACGGGGTATCCTGTATAGCTGGGTTTGATACTCGCATGGTTCATCAATTTCGGGTCTCTAACGTCTATCGGGCCGCTTGTATCTCTCGGACCATACGGGTCTATCAAACTGTTTGAACCGTTCGGGCCGCCGTACAGTGCACGACTAATATGAGAATACTGACAAAATTCATAATTCGTGTATTTTTTGAGATATTGGTGTAATTCAAACTTCAGTAAAGATTTCTAAAGTAAATCTATATTATTTACAAAAAACAAAGCTATATTCTACAAAGAAAACCTGTGAAAACAAAATGAGTTAAAAAACACAAAAGTCGACAAAATTACTTATAAATTTATATTATTCGCTATCTGAAGAATCATTTTCTTCTTCACTAAGGTGCAATGATGAAACTAAGTCTCTTGGATAAGTACTAGACTCCAGTGAAGGCGATAAAATATACTCTTCAATGCCACTCAGATCTGTAGATTGAAAAGCAGTATTTCTTCTTAAGGACCCTATAAATGGATCTGATGTTATCAAGAGTGCTGTCATTAAATCTTTATTAGTATTAATCCTTGATGGTTTTCTGGTGTGATGTAGACGATGCTGAAGTGCCTCTTTGTGCCTGGTCTTTAAAGCATCTTTAGCTAGTTGACCTATCGGTACATCGAAGTTTTTAACGATATCTGTACCATGTACTAATAGTTTGTGAACACTGCTAGGCATGTAATACCAGTAATGCAGCTCCAAGAACAATTTTTTAGTATTATCTAACAGTTGACTAAATTTAACTTGCTCTATTTTTCTACCACTTGCTACAGTTTGCAGAATAATTGAAAATTTCTCTATCAATTCTTTATCGATGCCGGTAATTGAAGAACTAAGTTCCAAGTTACTGAAAAATCTTCTCGCGGTATTACCGTCATTCGTGGATCCGTAGCCAGGTTTAGGTTTGTCGACTACTAATCCCATCTGAGCTCTAAATTCAGCCTGTCTATGTTTTTTACGATCTTCAACCAAAGCCTTCTTCTCAGGACCTCTAACTTGCCAACTTTTAAAAGGTAAACGATATGTTATATGTAACAAGCACTCAAAGCAACGGATCCACGAGTGTAACAATGATAGGCCAAATTTCAAGTTTTCATAATTTACAGGTTTTTCAGCAACCGATTTTAAGTGCATTTCTTTCGGTGATGCACCGCATATGAAGCAATTCTGTGTAGCATTTGTTTTCGATAAAATATTAATAATGTTTCCGCCTAACATCGTAAATAACATTTGATAATTAACGTTAATATCTTTTCATTGAACTGAAATCTTAAATTCTTTAAGATTGTTAATGTTATTTTTGATTTTAGACCCCTCTTCGAGAATTAATTTTGATGTTTCTTTGGCAAATATAAATTTCAAAGACCTTCAGAAAAGGGTGGATGAAGGAATGGGGCTAGTCCAGAAAACATTACCATTTTTCCTATCCAGAAGTTTTAACGGCGAAAGAGCAATTAAAACTAGATATTCATCAGTCATTTAGGGATTTGCAAACTTTTTTTTGTAAGTACTATGCCCAGAACTTCCGTCAAAGCCGTATTTGCAAATTAAAGTCGATGTATCACTACATAAAGAAGACTCATCGTCAAGGGTCTTTATTATACTCTGAAAAGTAACATTTAACAACTGTTGTAAATTAACTTCAGCTGCAGGTTCAGTGACAACGATATTTTTAGGCAGCAGCTGATCCCTACACTGCTTGAGCTTATAGATACTAGGAAAACAGTCTTTGTGTAAAGCATTTACCACGCAACGCAGAATACTGTATTTTTGTTCTGATAAATCTAGATCTAAATACAAGGCCAAAGCTTCAAAAGTCAGTTCTTCTAAGCTATGATCATTGACCAACTTTTCTACGCGCCTTCGTTTAGTTTTTAAAGTGCTGTTTGTAAAAGATACTTTAGGGCGATCACGACTACACAGGATCTTGCAACGTTTCACGATCTTGTACGCGAACATATGACCTCAGAGTACCCATCATATAAACCTCAGCCTTGTTTACAATTGATCTTGACAAGTAAGAAACTGTCAGGGATTCTTTATAGGAATAAACATGCAAGAATAAACTGATTTTCCATAGGGTTTTCAAGACAAAACATACATTTGTGCATTCCTGAGCAAAATAAAACATACGCAGATGTTTAGAGAAAATGTCTAACTATGATAAAATGCTAAGAAGATAATGTGTAATTTAAAACTCAATTTTGACTTAATATTAACAAATTATAATTTTTTAAAAAGTAATATAATAACAAAATACATTGTATAACACAAGTTATAGTGCAACAACCTATATAATATAGAATAAAATACTGTAATGTAATATTATATACATAGTTAGCATTTTCTTTTTATCATTTTGACATGATGTTTTTATAAAGTTAGTCTGATAATAAACCTTGAACGGATAACACCAAAAGAATTAAAAAGAGAATATTTTTAATTCAGGGTTTTTGGAAAATTCGTTTTTTAAAAACCACCAATCTCATTTGAAACTTATAATTGGCGCAGTTCGGCAGGACGTTTTCGTGGGAAAATTCATTGTGAAAAGTTCCTGTGAGTGTTAACTCTTAAACGAAAACCGAAACCTACAAAATAAACTCAAGTGAAAAAAAAAAGTAGTGCGACCACCAGCAAAGAGGAGGCACTCCGACGACTCCATTGCGGAAGTACCAGGAAGATCCGGGTATGCGAGTGGGCGTAGCGGTGTTATTACTGTAAGTAAATTTTTTCGTTCATGACAGACTCCTCTAAAATTCCTATTGATTCCTTCAGTGAAACCAATCAGGGTTTAGAGCAATTTTTAATCACTAATTTTAACAAATTAAAAATTAATACAAATTTAAAAATGGCAACACCATCTAATGTATCCAACCAACCTTCCCCACCTGTTTTAGATATTAAAAATTTGTCTATTATTTCAAATTTTGAAGGAAATGTAAATAAATTACACCGATTTATTAATGCAGTCGAATCGATTTTAAATCAGTACTATGATGATAAAAATTTAGGCAGTTTCCGAAATGTTCTTTTATTAAACGGTATTTTAAACAAACTTGAAGGTAGGGCTGAAGAAGTTATAGCTATTTATGGTTGTGATAGTTGGAAAAAGATTAAAGAAACGTTATTGCAAAACTTTGGCGATCAACGTGACGAAAATTGTTTAAATCAGGATCTAGTAAATTTGAGACAAAAACCAGGTGAAACACCTAACCAGTTTCACGAAAAAGTTATGCATTTATTTAAACACCATTTGTAATTACGTTGATTTACAATTTGAAGAACCAGAAAAAACTAGTAAGAGAGATTTCTTCACAACGCAGGCATAAAAAACATTTTTAGCGGGTTTAAGGGAACCTTTAGGGCCCATAATTAAGACAATGAGACCTAGAACTCTTGCGGAAGCTATGCAGTACATTAACGAGGAAGATAATATAAAATATTATCAAAAATCGAATCAAATTGAAAACAAGAAGCCCTCACAAGTACATAAAACCATCCACCAATTTCCACAAAACCACTATTATCCAGGCGCTTCGCAAATACTCAATCGTCCTGTAACACAAATACCCCAATTTCGACCAAGTCAATTCCCTGAAGGATCGGTGAACATCCAAAGAAATCCTAATCCTCCTGCTAGAAAGTTTCCAACAAACAGTCAGGTTTTTGGTAAACCGACGAACATTTGGAAACCGGGTACCAATATTCCCACGAACAGACCAACACCAATGAGTATTTCTACTCGTAATACTTCTCATGTAAAAAACCCAAACCCCGTTAATGCATTTCAAAACTACGGTCAAAAACCAAGGGTGATTTCTGAAGAGCTATTCAATACAGAGTTCGATGACCAATCGAACAACGATCTAGAATACGTTTATGATAATTAACAAGCTTACGAAACCTGTTATGTTGATGACGAGCCCTGTGAAGATTCTGAATATGAAAATTTTCCTCAGGTACCGACATAATAGAGCATCATATTTCCACCAACAAAAAAGAATTACCCTAAATCCAGATCTCTAACCCCCCTCTCAAGCTCCTAATCGACACTGGTTCAACTAAATCCTTCATAAACCCTCAAATAGCTTGCAAATATTATCAAGACAAAATTATTTACGAACCTTTTACAGTCTCTACAATTTTTCAAAGCTCATCTCATGATTATTGTGCTGAGATACCAATTTTTCCAGAATTCAATTGCAATGAAAATTTCAAATTTTATCTTTTTAATTTTCACGATGTATATGATGGACTTATTGGACTTGATAATCTTAAACTTTTGAATGCACAGTTAGACTTTATAAATTCAAAATTATACACCCCCACATGTGTCATACCAATCAAATACCAACCTTCTTGCCAACAAACTTTCAAAAATTTCAATTTAAAAATTGATCCACATGGTCGAATTGTAACTGAAATTCCTGTAAACCAGAGGGAATGGTGATGTTATAATTCCGCAACAAATTATTCAAAATTGCAAAATTTCAGAAACCTTATCCGTGGCTAGAAATGGTTTGGCTTTAGTAGAAATTCTAAACGAAACTGACGATGAAATCAATCTATCTTTAACAGATTCAATTAAGGTAATTCCTTTTGTCGAAAATAATCACGAACTTTACCAAATTGATGTAACATCTAATAGCAAACAAGACTCCGATACCGGAGACTTGATTAGAACATCCCATATGAACTCCGAAGAAAAGGAACAAATACTTAAATTGTGCAAAAAATATTCTGACAAATTCCATAGAGAAAATCAAACGTTAACATTTACGAATCAGGTAAAATAAAAACAACAGACGAAATTCCCGTGTATACTAAGTCATATAGATATCCATTTGTACATAAACCAGAAGTGGAACGACAGATAAAGTCCATGATGGAGCAAGGAATCATCCGGCCAAGTAACTCGCCCTGGTCATCACCAATTTGGGTTGTCCCAAAAAAGGCAGATGCCTCTGGGAAGAAGAAATGGCGCATTGTGGTAGACTATCGCAAGGTCAACCAGAAGACGATAGACGATAGATACCCCTTGCCCAATATCACTGATGTGCTAGACAAATTGGGAAGATGCAATTATTTCACCACACTAGATTTGGCCAGCGGGTTCCATCAAATTGAAATGAATCCGAAAGATACCCCAAAGACGGCCTTCAACGTAGAAAACAGGCACTATGAGTACGTGAGGATGCCTTTCGGACTCAACAATGCCCCTGCGACCTTCCAGCGGGTCATGGATGATGTCCTAAGAAGATTGCAGAACGATATTTGCCTAGTGTATCTAGACGATATAATTATATTCTCAACATTACTCCAGGAACATGTTGTCAACCTTACCAAAGTATTTCAACGCCTACGAGAAAACAACCTAAAAATACAACTCGACAAATCGGAGTTTCTAAAAAGGGAAGTGGCATATTTGGGTCACATTGTCACTCCTGAAGGCGTAAAACCAAATCCCGATAAAATAAAATAAAAACTACGAAAGAAATAAAAAGCTTTTTAGGTCTTTTAGGTTACTATAGAAAATTTATTAAAAATTTTGCACGTATAACTAAACCATTGACGCTTTGCTTAAAAAAGGATGCTACAATCGAAATTACTCCACAGTACATTAAATGCTTTGAGGACTGTAAGAACTTATTAACAAACGATACCGTCCTCCAATATCCTGACTTTTCCAAAGAATTCAATTTGACCACCGATGCAAGTAACGTGGCGATAGGTACTGTGTTGTCACAAGGACCTATCGGAAGTGACAGGCCAATCGCATATGCTTCAAGAACATTAAACGAGTCAGAACAGAACTACAGCACGATTGAGAAAGAGCTTTTGGCAATCGTCTGGGCTACAAAATACTTTCGACCGTACCTCTTCGGAAAAAATTTCAAAATTATCACTGATCATAAGCCCCTGCAATGCCTGATGTCGTTAAAAGAGCCGAACTCCAGGCTAGTAAGATGGCGATGGAAACTTGAGGAATTCGAGTACGAAGTCGTGTATAAAATAGGAAAAGCCAAATTTCAATCAATGACTTAGAAAATGACATCATTAACTTGTTTAAAAATCACCTAGATCCAGATTTCACTCATGCTATTCTTTTTAAAAATGAGTCATACGTTCCGCAAATATGCGAAATTGTTTGGAAAACCTTTAGGAATTCGGCTTTTAAATTGGTAAAGTGTAACACATTATTAGAAGACGTCACCGAAACAAAACGACAGCAAGAAATCATAAGAAATTATCATGAAGGTAAATGTAATCATAGAGGCATTTTAGAAACAGAAACGAGAATACGAAGATCCTATTATTGGCCAAAACTTAGAATAGACGCTACTCACTACATAAATTTTTGCGAAGTGTGTCAAACCAACAAGTATGATAGAAATCCACCCAAACAAAAATTAATAATCACGCCTACACCATCGAAACCTTTTGAGATTGTTCACGTTGATACTTTTCAAGCACAAGGCCAAAAGTTTTTGACTATAATCGATACATTTTCTAAATACGCGCAGGCATATCCTCTAACAGGCGCATCAGGTATCGAAACTGTCAGAGCATTCGTAATTTTCATGACCCATCATGGTCTGCCAAATTTGGTAATCATGGACAATGGTTCCGAACTAAAAAATTCAGTAGTCCAAGAATTCTTTAAAACTCATCAGGTACATACTCATTTTATAACGGTCAATAACCCCCAATCCAATGGTGCAATCGAGAGGTTTCACTCCACTCTCATTGAACATCTACGTGTATTAAAGCTTAATGATAAAGGTAAAATAGATATATTGAACCAAATGCCTTACGCAATTTTAGGGTACAATAATTCGATTCACTCAGTGACTAAGCAAAAACCAATTGACATCATTAATGGCTATTTAAACTCAACAGATTCATTTAACATAAACATTAATGAAAAATTGTTAAATAATTATATCCAGGAACATCGCGACGCAACTAAAGAAATCTATAAAAGGTTAAACGAACAGTTAGTTAACCAAAAGGAATCTGTTATTGAAAATCATAACAAGAGTCGCGAAGATCCATTGACCTATAACCCCGATACCGATGTATATAGAAAAATCACCACTAACACTAGAAATAAGTTGCTGCCAAAATTCGCGAAAGAAAAGGTAATAAAAAACAAAAAACTCGAGGTAAAAGCTTCACGTAGAACCTATCATAAACAAAATTTGAAACGTCCACCGGCTAACCAGCCGAAATTGTTGCAGATGGCACCTGGCAACCCTTCAAGAGGTAACAATAACCAACCTCAACCGGAACCCAGGGATTCTACCGTACAAGCTGGGTCCAGCAAGGATAAAATTTAAAACCCATACATTCATCCATTACTTTAACCTAGAACCCATTGGAAATGAAATAGCTCTTATAAAGCAGCATTGCCAAAATATTAGTTTTATTATTTCAAAACGTGACAATCAATATTTTTTTGAATTGGACAACCTTCAAAGGGCTATATCATATCAATTATATTCGGCAGAACAAAAATTCAACTCTTTGAGTCCTAGCATTCGAGTAAAACGAGGTCTTATTGATGGATTGGGAACAATCATTAAAGGTATTACAGGAAATCTAGATGCAAATGATGTCGAACATTACGATCAAGCAATAAATGATTTAGAAAATAACCAAATTCAAGTTGTTCGAAAACTAAATAGGGAAATTTCTCTTACTACACGAATTATTGAAAATTTTAATGAAACAGTTTCTCTAATCAAACATAACCAAGAAGTTATAACCTCTAACTTAAATAGAATACAATTTGAGTTTAAGGATTTAATGTTCAATCTTAATGATTATTTAGAAACCAGAAACATTTTGGATCAAATTAATTTAACCTTAAATTTAATTTTACAATTATTAAGTGACATCGAGAATGCAGTCACGTTTGCTAGATTAAACACACTTCATAGTAGTATTCTAAAAATCGATGAGCTTGAATCAAACTGCATTAAAGTATTATTCTTCGGAATCATTACTTTTCCCAAATTTACCAAATAATACACATAGATATTACGACCTTATAGAAATCGAGGCTTATCATTCCAATAATAAAATCGTTTTTGTTCTACACTTTCTCTTAGTACTTCCTGAAATATTTTATTATTATTACCTATATTCCACTCCTACCCAAGATGGTACAACAATTATTCCCCCTAACACCTATCTGGTAATGAGCGAAGATTTTTACCAATACACATCGATACCTTGCACCCACTTGCAGCCTGGATACTACTGCCCAGATGGCAACCTTGTGAACGGAATGCAAGAAGAAGATTGCGTTTTCCAATTGTTACAAGTGAAATTTTCAAAAGAAAGTTGTCAACGAACCCCGGTGGAAATCATCAAAAGCATCGTACAACAAATCGACAAATCTCATTACATAGGAATTTTCCTGAATGAAACGAAAATTCAAACCGCTTGTCGTCATTCGGACCTCACCACGTTAAAGGGAAGTTATTTGATATACCTACCTATAGGATGCCGTTTCTAAACCAATGATTTTAACTATGTCAACGAGAAGGAAGTCAGCAGAGGTCAGCAAATGCTACTACCTGAAATTAATATTCATCGTGGGACTTCAGTTACCAATCTCACCAAGATAATAATTAAAACTGTAAACCTTGATAAAATTCACCAGCTGCAGAAGGAGCAACAAAATTTAAAACCATTAATACCAATTTACAATAAAAGCTCTCCAATTAATCTTTGGATTATTCCTATCTACGTGATCCTAGTCTTCGCTGGAATCTACCTTATAACATGTTGCATTCGAAGAAACTGGAAAAGGTCGAAACAAGATGGACCAACTCCCGTTGAAGAGCAGTAGCCACAAGATCCCTCAGCACGCCCTGTGGCATTTTTCACCCCATGAAATACGCCACGATTTGGGTATGGAGGAGTTATAGTGCAACAACCTATATAATATAGAATAAAATACTGTAATGTAATATTATATACCTAGTTAGCATTTTCTTTTTATCATTTTAACATGATGTTTTTATAAAGTTAGTCTGATAATAAATCTTGAACGGATAACACCAAAAGAATTAAAAAGAGAATATTTTTAATTCAGGGTTTTTGGAAAATTCGTTTTTTAAACTTAAACTTATAATTTACGTAGCATTTTACAAAAAATTGAAAAATAACACACAGTTAATACAATTGCTTCGTTAATTTTGCGTAAAATTTGATGCCACCAGAAAGTAAGTTACTTATGCGTTTCTGCCTGCAACTTTACTAATGTTTATTAACGAAGAGAGTAATAGTTTTCAATTGTAATTGGTGTCATCCAATGCAATGGCTATCGCTTATCGATAATGTCTAGTTAATTTGTTTACATCTGGCAAGTTGAAATTTGAATATTGTCTTAGGATCGCTGCACTGTGCCCCGGGCCTTTTGGACTTCTCCACCCTTCGGGTCTCTGGGCTTGTGTGTCGGGCCGTTTGGGCTGTTCGGACCGATCAAGAAGTTACCGGTTTTTTTTCGGGCAGCGTCAAGTTTGTCTCCAGTCGAGCCGGGCCTAGAAATCTCGACCCATGCAGGGTTCCACTTCAGCGTTTGTCGTTTCAAGAAATTGTTTGTGTATGTTTGAAGCCATGTTTGATCAGCAATCAGGAAAGTCTCGTATTGCCCTTCAAGAGTTAAACGTATGGTGTGCAAGTAATCAAAATTGTTCAGAAGGCTCACTGTGTATGACGTGAGGTAGCCACCTCCAAAATTCAGATGAAATTAAGGTTGCCTGCCGTACTTCCCTTTGTTTAGATGAGTCTGTCTGGGTTAGAACCCGACGTCTCTTGATTTGTGCAAATAAAAAGAACTTATTTAACAATAACACAAAGGCTCAAGATGATTTCAGTTTAATCATTTATGGAAAAACTATAAAACAGGAGATCACACTAAATTAAGATGCGGGAAGTTGTTAAAATGTGAATTATTTCAAATTAGCTATCAGAAAATCAACGATGTGGTTTTTTGAATTGATAAACAAGACTTTACTATTTAAATATAGTACATATTTAACCTTCACTGCATCATTTTATGTTACGATTTCCAACAAAACAGACATTATTAGACATCGTTATCTACTAATTTTTGTTTTTGATGCTAGAAATAATGTATGCAAAACAAAAAAAAAATGATGATGATGATGATGGTGTTTTGGACTAACTTGATCTATGATGGCATATTTCATTTGTGCGCCATGAAACTACTTGTACCGTTTCTGTTATCAGCTGCCTTTATTGCAGTAAGTCATAAAAATATTAATTAGAAAATTACCATTATTTTTACACAAATGTTGAAGGTTGGAGCTAATACAAACACAAATTTTATTTTGACGCGCTTACAGCACTGTGATCCCCATGCAAATTATTCTTTTAACTTTAACGTAACTTTCTGGACTGTGAAGAACGTTCAATATGTGAATGGTGTTGCTATTTTTCTTATTCCATTCGATAATTCACTTTCTGTAAGTTGCTCATTTTATGTAAACAGTAAACATACTATTTAGTATCTCATTTTCAGCTTTTAATTCACATAAAGAAAAGACTACCTATTGGTGATGGCTTTATGAATTTGTTTGTTATAAGAGAGAAAAAGGCATGCAATTCCGTTCATAATTATTTGGGAGAATTTATATATGATGTTGAAAGAGCTGCCGGTTTAATTACAAGAATGTGTCCAGTGTCAAAGGTTTGTTGGGTAATTTCGCGTTTGCCGTTTTTCTTTCTTATCTGGAGTATTTTCCAGGGAAGGTATACCGTACGTAATCTACCGCTTGATTTTAATAAAATTACTTTACAAACTTTTCCGTTTGGAAGTTTACGTTTTATAATTGTTGTCCAAGATGAAAAACACAATACAAATTTGACATGTTTAATAAGCGATGTTGAAAATCGTGCAATTGACGGCTAAAAATATCTCATATTATTTTGTTGTTATGTTCATTTTATTGTTACCATTCAGATTGACCTTACACATGTTCAGGTAAATAACATAATAATATTATTCATTTGAATGTATGAAATAAAATAAATATTCAAGAGTTTTCTTTTATTATACTTGACACTTTTGTGTTGTTCAATGAAACAACCTTTAACCAACCATTCAACCCTTACAGTACCAAACTAAAGGACAGTTATTTTAAGCTGAAAATGCAATTTTTTCTTATTTCACAAATTCGTAACCGCTTCCTGTTTTATATTATTTTTAAATTTTATGTTTATTTATTTATAGTTTTTCCCCTAGAAATACAAAAACAAGTTAATCACAGCATAATTAACTTAAATGATTTCAAGTTTGTCAAAATGTGACATTTTTTATTTACTATTTATCTAAATCTTTTATTTATGACGCATACACTATCACATTATTACAGACTATAATTTAAAATAAGAAAAAAAAATTGATGGGAATGAACTTTCATTTATCGCAATGACATTAAGATAAGGGAACACATAACCTTGGCTCTTTTTCTATTGTATATTGGCCTATTGTTAACCGTTTCATTTATCAATTGAAATGCGCTTATCCAGGAAGTTATAAAAGGGAACTAGAATGCGATGCCATTCTTCCCTTAAACGGCTTAATATAATATACACATTTTTAGGGTAAATTGGGGAGAAAAACTAGAAATCGGCCATAAACCTTGCACGAGTCACACGTCTATAAATATAACGTGATAAAAAAAATTATTACTTAACCTTCATTGTCCAAATAATCTCTAAAAAATTCTGACTTAAATGTTATTAGAATTTAATGGAATCTCGGAAACTATAAGAAATACAAAGTCCATTTCTCATTTGTTTCAAATAATACCAATTTAAAAGAAGTTCGATCTAGCTTAGTTTGTTTCTGAAATAGCCCTAAAAAACGGAATTCTTAAGTTTTCGTTTTTCGGAATACCTCGCACAGTTACTTGTCGATCCGTTAACGGAAGAATTGCAACTCGACATGGTGTACGAGGTATGGTAATTAAATAACGAGAATCTTTTTTAATAAATTTTATGCCCCATGCCCTCACAGTACCCTCCCCCCCAATGCTACGCACTTGTTCCAACGTGATTCCCATTGCAAGAAATATGCTGCGAAATCGTCTGAAGTGAGGTCCCTCAAGACCTACGTCGTATGAGCTTGGATCTCTTCCACGCCATGAAAACGATGTCCTTTTAAGTAAGTTTTTATTTTCAAGAAGAAAAAAAGTCTGTCGGAGCCAGATCCGGGTTGTAGGGGGGGATGGGGAACGTTCGAATAGCTTTTCGAGCGTGAAACTGCTTCACGACTAGGGCCGAAAGTACTGGTGCATCGTCACGATGCGCTATCCAATCATTCTCCCTCAAATCCGGACGCACCCATTTCACTCGGGTACACAGACGTTGAAGAACAGTCAAGTAGAAAGCACTATTCACTGTTTGGCCCTGCGCAAGAGATTCTTTGTGGATCACACATTGTTTATCAAAAAAAAACAAATCAGCATCGCCTTGATTTGGGAACGCGACATTCGAGCTTTTTGAGGGCGCCCTCCTCCCTTCTCTATGCACTGCTTACTCTGCCGACGGGTTTCTGGATCATATTCAAAGACTCAACTTTTGTCTCCAGTGATAACAGTCGACAACTATTCGCAACCGTCGCTTTCAACGCGCTCAAGGAGATCCTGACAAATCGAAAGATGCAACTCTTTTTGCTGGCATCAGCTTGTGTGGTGATGCACCGAAGAATGTAGAGTAAGCAGCACTCCTCCATCGTGATTCAACACCCGGTTCGGGACCCGGATGGCAGTTGCCGCAACTCCGCTATCCACTATCCGTATTCCATTTTCTCAGTCTCATCTGAACGACTTGCTCGGGGGGGGGGGGGGGGCAAGTCGCGATCCAGAACTCCACATCACTCCACTGTTGACACTCGAGCTTGAGGCTCTTCGGGTTGAACAACAACCCCAGCTGCTGAAATTGTGTTGTGGCCTCTGAGAAAAACCGTTTTTCCATTTACATACCAGGTCGTTATAAGTTCCCCCCTGGAGTTTTTCAGCCTGTCGTGGATAGTAGTTGGTTGTTGGTTTGCAAGGAATTGGAAGTAGTTATTACCCTTGGAATTGCAGCGGCACGAGGAGGGCCGTTACCAGCATAGATGTTAGTGTGACGGCATCCGGTAATTGTAGCTGATGTTAATTCTGAGCTGGGCGGCGTTTGGCGTTTGTACCTGAAGTATGATGGGCGGTGCCTAGTGGGCGTGGCTTGTTATGTTGAACTTTGCATGTTGGAAAAGGGCTTCTGAGGGCGTCGTATACTGGCGGAGGCTACTGATATTTGGTGGCTGCTTCAAGATGTTGTTTTGGCCCGTGATGGCGTCTAAACGAAAATATAGTTGCAGGGGTCATTAACCAAAATTGGCTGTTGGTTGGATGCCCACATGCAGAGAAGATGATGTGCCGATATGAAATTGAAAAGGACCGGTGTTGGACCCGCGACAGCGACGATGGATATGGTTAGATATCCATTGACTATCGCGGACGATGTTGGTCCATAATGATAATGGTGCTTTGGGGAGAAGTGAACAACGCTCGCAGAAGGAGAACTTACACTCGCGACATGCAAATGGTAGAAATGAAGAATTTTAATGAATGTATCATAGAGAAAACTTTCTTCGACACTATGGAAATATACACGCGAAATGATAACGGCAATAACGAAGCTAATCAGAAAAAGAAATCGCGCTGTAAGTTTTGTAGAAAGGTAGGACATGCTAAAGAACAGTGCCGCAAATTAATCGTTAAATAAGCAAAATCTTCCGAAGATAAACCAAAGAAGTACTGTAGGCCATGCACTGAATAGAATACTGCAAGCTACTGGTTGTCAGTTAATAAAAAAAAGCTATTACCATGAAATTCGCCGATGGTAGTGTGAAGAACCAAAGCTTCATTCTCTCACGCGTTGACGTGAATTTACAAGGTCGAATACTCCCTACTACATTTATAGTGTTACCAGATGCGAACAATAGTACGTTACTTGAAGATGCTATAAATAAATCTAAACGTACCAGATGCAACATGGAATTTTATTTGCGAACCAAGTGCAGTTTAATACCTAGTACTAGTTTGCAGGTATGAAGTTCAAGGTTGTCGACACTTTTAGAAACGGGGAACCCCATGTGCTGAACTTATTATCAATGTGGACGATCATGAACCTATCGCACTACCATCATATCGAATGACTGTAGAGTTAGATAACTTCTTGGAAAGTTGAATCATCGAAAAAGCCGAAAACTCACGGGTTCGTATTAATTTTCAAACTTATTGTTAATAAAACCATATTTTATAAAATAGTGGATAAAGGTTCATACATCTAAACAATGATTTTAATGCAATTAATGTACAACTTCATTACTATTATTAAAATCGCCGATATTTTAATAAAAGTTGCAACGTTGCGTTTGATGCGATAAAAGCTTTTGATTTTCTGCCATCATTAAACCTCGGAAATCAGGCAGCGTTGTGAAAAACAAAGGTAACAAAAGTACTCAAAGAGAATAATAAGACAATATCAGCGCAGAGCGAAAAA
>VTPC01003380.1:243475-262844 GCA_011009095.1 Ignelater luminosus | reverse complement strand
AAAACCATAAATCTCTACGCAGAGCAAGAAGGACATCATCCATAAGCTCCTGCAGATCATTACTCAAAAGATTTAATTATATTTCCCCCAATGAAGACCAATAATAAAGTCGTCAAGAATGCCACACCATACGTGCACCTTAAAAATCAGTTGAAAATGTGTTACTCTTATTGTTTTGTACATAATAGCGAAGTAGTTGCGTCTGTTGAAGCAGCCGTTATTTGGAAAAGTTGGCTCTCAGAAAATAATAGCTGTGTTACTTAACTTATTTCTTAAATAGCAGCAGAACTGTAGGCGACGATTGTAGTCATCTGCTGTTAAATGTTGCATTAAAGAAACATAGTAATGATGAAACCTGTTAATGATAAATTACAATAAAACACTACTCCTCAAGATTGATAAAAATAAATAGTGAAACCTGTAAGCTTTTAAAATATTAAACACGGAGCCTTAACTAATTTCAAAATTTCTGAGACTTCTCCCTGAGTAACTACCATTTGAATTACTACAGTCTCGTTGTTTTGATTTGTAACCGTACGACTTCTAATTCCAGTTTTATTAAACTGTCCATCTTCTGTTAAATTCTTTTCTAAATTTCTGAATTTTTTTGAGTCTAGCGTTAAGCCTATGTGCAGCATCAGCATTTTTTCGGCATCCTCCTAGTCAATCTTTTTGGAATTAGATTGTAATACATAATTATTGCTATTTGTAAATTTAACACACATCAAGAAAATGTGTCAAACAGTTGACATGTCAATTTTTAAATTCACAGCAAACTATGGTTAAGTTAACTTTAAGAAAAGCCGGCTTTGAATTGTAAAAAGTGTTGCCTATTCTCAAACATTCAGGGGGGACCCGTAAAATGGGCATTCTGTATATATTTTAATAAACAATTCTTAACAACAATAAATTTCTGTTCATAAATTTAATAAAAACACTTTCATTAAATGAATAAAGTAGATTTCATTTCTAATCTCAATAAAATATTAGTTGTGGCAACAAAAAATCGATCTATAATTTTTGTCAGTGTAACTAAAGCAAACAGCCCCAACCCAACCTAACCTAACCTAACCTAACCTAACCTAATTTACAGTTAACAGGTTAACAATTTACATTTATCGACTTTACAGAAACGAGTAGAATCGAGGAAGAAAATGGAAAATTAAACAGAATGTTGGAGATCATCAAAAGAATGAGCGGTAGATTCCAAATATTTGAACAAGAAGATGATTCAGTCATGAAACTAACTTTAAAGCACCATGGATGAATAAAGCTTCTATTAAAAGATAACGGTTGAGAACTATTGGTCTAGTCTATTCCTAGTTAAAATTAATAACGTACTAATATTACATTTCATTCCAGCGACCCACATCGAACAGAAATGAATATCTAAATTCATCTCGAGAGTTTATTATCTTACTCTTATCCTTGCTTTACAAGGATTTTAGTCAACGCTTATGGCTGGCTGTAATAATAAAATTATTGTAATCCTCGTTATGAAAATTCAAATTATAATTGTAATTATCTCTTATAACCTGAATAGATTAATTATAGCACGATGTGTGAAACGAAAGATAAGTAATTTTAATAATAATTCTTCGAATCTATTAGTTGGTAATCTGAGAAAGGAAACAGTATTCGTCATTTGCTGAAGAGAATCACCCGGTACACGGCTCAAGAAAGTAATTTATTTGAAAAGGAAATGAGAGTACAATTTTGCTGTTTTAAGATGAAGGCAAACATTTAAAAAAGATATAATTATCAGGGTAAAGGAGAAGAAGCGCGCAAATATTTGTCTTTTCAAGCCTTTATCTTTAATTAATGAATGGGGTGCGTTCCCTGCCAAATTAAACTTTCACAAAACAATTTAAAAACATTTTTCTTTGCGTGTAATAATACATTTTCTCTAGTTTCAAGTAATTTTTGATCTGCACGTTTTTCCAGCAAAATTAATCTCTTCACTTTTTGTTCATCATGTACTTTCTAATCCTCTGTGTCACCCTTTCATTAAATGGCAACAACCAGAACCACCAAAGCAAAAACGCGACGATAGCGGCTAGTCGGCAACTCAGACAATTATAGAACACAGAATTTTTTTTGTAGGAATGTGATTCAAAATACTTGTAATCTAATTCGCGCTGCCCGGAATCGACCGGAGTCGATGCGGGGAATGACGTAGCAACTCCGGGACCCAATCGGGCACCACGAACGAGCCCCACTTCAACTTCCGCACGTAAAACCGGCAAAACGCGCGGGGAAACGCCATACCATTGACTACATTCGCGCTGGTCGATTTGAAAAGCGTCCTTTAAATAAAGTCGTTTGATTAGGTATATTACAATACCTACTAGATCTGTGTTTTACATTTTGTGTGGTATAAAAGTGATCTACGTTCAGTTTTATTTTTTTATTTATTGTGTGCCAGTTTGGGATTTCTAATATTATTTTTTTCTTAAAAGGATAATTTATTTAAAAGGGTTTATTGAAGGTAGGATATTATATTTTTTTTTGTTTTTCCCTCCCTTTATATTTAGGAGGGTAATTTTTTGATTTTATCTTAAACTGCGTCTAAAATTGTTTTGAAGAAAAGGTGACGAGTAGATTGTTATGTAAGAATTTGTTTAAAGTCGTGTTGGTTGGATGGGAATTGTTTTCTTACAGTGTCTCTGGAGAAATAAAAAAGATGCAATTTAATAGAGCTTTGGTATATATAATGCATCAGAATGGCATTCACACTTGAGAAAACACTGGTAGTATAAATTACAGAGTGCAATAAATAACAATTAACGTTTCAATCTTAATTGTAAATACTGACAATGGAGAAGTAAATTTTCTGGAATAGTTTTTTTACAATTAAATTGTTTTAAAACTGAGAGTTATTATTTACTTTTTGGAATATTTCTGCCTTGATTATTTCGTACCGAGTTAATTGGATTTTAATATTAATTAAGTATTACACGTAAAAGGAGGTGGTTTTATTTAATAGACGTAATTACAATATTTAGGACCGGTTAAGACGTTATTGCACAATATAATTTGGCAGACGCGCCTAGAATATGATTGGAAAAACTATTTAAATCCAAATCGGGATTTGTTTCCAGTAAATTCAGAATTGTTTTCTCTGTTACTATACCACCAAGCAGGTTTCGTTTATTTTACAGGAAGTGAAAAATAAAAGAAAAGCAGGGAATTAGCATGACTAGCGCGAACAAATCAATACTCTTTTATCTGGATAACATTTCTCTCATTCATTTTTCTCAAGGAGTACTAACGGCGCCACACCAGACTATGGTTTTAAATTGCAAATTTTCATTCTTCAAGTTTATATTACAAAACTTGAAACCGTTTCAACTCTGCAAATAAATTCAGAGGAATTCAAGAGGCAATTTATTTATGTTTATAAAGAATGGTCTATTTAATCATTATAAGAATGCTTACGTATACAGAACTAAATAAAATCGTGCTAGTTGTACGGGTTAGGAGGGGATACAAGTGACTTAATTAAGTATACTGCTGAATTAATACGTTACATAATGATAATGAATTGGAATGTTGATATACAGGGGATAAATTTCAGACTCTAATGAAATGTAAAAAAACTCGATTAATTACGCCAGAGGCCTTTTTTAATTAAAAATTTGTGGTTATAACAAAGATTTGTTTGTTTTCCATTGTGTATTTACAAAATTGAAAAAAAGTCGATCACACTAACTTGAAATTTCACGCCTAGTTTCTAGAGTAGAAAAATTACATAAAAAAGGTCAAAACGAACTTTTTTCTCCAAAATTAGACCTTTATGATGCCCACGCATTTTTAAATGTAAACAACCCCTAAGTGTATTTTTAATTTAGATTCTTCTTTGTTGGAAATTATTATTAATGGTAACAAGGTCGGAGAAGGTCCAATAATAATTAATCAAATATGCAAATACGTTTTAATAATGTAACTCTACCAACAACGGTCGCTACATGGAACAAACAGGAAAACTACGCGTCAGACTAAACACCGAGGGCTTTAGGTCGGCTTGTCTTTCTGCTTAGTTGAACCGTAAACTAACATATTGTCTAGTGTTCTTTTAATTTTACCTGGAAGCAGATGTTTTGTGTAATGCATGATATGTGGAATAGAAACGCAATAACATCAAAATTGTGTTTAAAAACAGAACAGAGTCCTTTTTTCCACGGCTACCTTGACTTGTATTATGTAATTTACATACAGGTGTTGAAATGCAATGGACATGGAAATGTAAAATGCCAAGTTTACATATTTATGTTACCATCACGTGCGTTTCCTTGCTTGTCTAGACTCGAAAGGTGAAACAACCAGATCGATTTTCACCATTTTGAAAAACGTAAATCACCATCATCATTAAATCCACGTGCCGCAAACTGCTCTACACCCCTAGATTTAAGAAAACATACACGCTACAAACCGTAAATTAATTAAAATGTATAAGTTCTTTGCTTGTTAACGGCAAAAACTGCTTACTGTAGCTGTTTGTATGTAAGTGTATACCTTCATCCTTGAACGCACCTGATACCGTAATAAGGACGGAGAGCTTGTGAGCTTTTGTCTTTTTAAATTTATTGCATTAAAAAAGCGTATAGGTTTACTTTTCGAGTTAAATTACCTCTCGAAGATTGTTTTTGTCTGGAGAAAAGAAACCTAATGGGTTTTATTATGTATAGGTATATACGTGTGTGTTATTTCATTGTGAATATGTAGGTCAGTTCCATTTGATACTAATGGTTTTATTATATTCATGTCCAAAGGCTGAAGGTATATACTTTATGGGTTACACTTGATGCTCTTTTATTAAAATTCAATGCAAACGTTGATTTCAACTGATATTAGCATTTATTAGAGATTTGGGGCATTTTTTTATCTTGTCTGTATGAGTTTTGCTATCAATAGTAAAAAATTCTTTTGATTTGTATACTATGTAGAAAATTCAAATTGATGTTATCTTTTGTTTATGCTTTTGAAATTGGAAATTGATTGCTGGAATTTATCCCTTTTGAGAATGTTTATATTAAAATTATTTTAATTGTATTAAATGCAGTGCCTACGCCTACGCACCTGCTTGGTATAGCACGCACCCCATGTTCAATTTCAATCGACAAAAACCTTGTTGACGTAGACCTTTTGGCACAAGACTATTTGGCTTTGTTTCAGTTTCTTCGATTTTTGGGTGGTCGGGATAACGTTATTCAAAATGCAGTCCCATTTCGATACCATGACCCTTTCGTTAAAAAATCTTCAATATTGTCTGTTACTATTCCTTTGTCCTCCCACGCACATATATTCTGTTTTCTCCATATTTATATTTTGTCCCTACTGTATGTATTCCTCTTTGAATTTTCTCACCATGTAGGTCATATCTTCCTCATCCTGCGCAAAAAATATTTGAGCATCTGCAAACATGAGTGAGTGCAATATCGTATTTCCTATCGGTATTCCCACTCGTCCGCATTGTCTGTACCATTTCCCCAGCGCTTGCTCTACGTATATATTAAACAGAAGCTGTGACAAAGTTTGATAGAGAAAACGTCATGGAGTCCCTCATACTATTCTTGGAGTTCCCAAGGGAGATCTCTTTAGGTCTGTTTCGAAGCTACTGAGAGGATCCCTCATGGGCTCCCGGCGAGACGCAAAAACAATCTTTGGTTAAGGATGCTGACATGATTTGAGCAAGTCCTGGTCGCCAATAAACATAGGATTTTTGATGTGATCTTTGCTAAATTTTAATTTTTTAAATCTGACCATAAACCAACAAATGGCTCTATGATGGAGAAGAGGTGAATAACAGCCCTGATCCACCGTTGCCAGAGTTGACAAGAGATCCCTCAGATCTGGCGATTTTACAATTTTCTGTATCATTTTATATTCCGTTGTTTTCTTGACGATGACATGGCATGGAGCAGTAGTTAGTCCAGTTCCTGGCCCAGACTTGTGACGTTCACACAAACTTGGTGCGCATCGACCTATGAATTGTAGTAAGGTGGAATCTTTAGAAAGATTTCATGTAAATCCTGGGAAAGTCAAGGAATTTTATTTAGAATGTAGAGTTCGAATAGATCTTCTTTGGTTTTTTTTTACAAATTTAACAGTCAAGTTGACCGTTTTCAGGGTACAGTCAGTAGAGGTTTTTTGTAGTTGGTACTTTAAGGTATCCGATGGAAGGAAGAGATTTTACGGCTATCTAAAATGTTCGAAAGATGAAAAAACTCGATTTCCTGAAATCATTTGACAAAAAACAAAACAATCGAAGTTGTGTGGACCAATTACCGAACTGTAAACTGTGCTAATCTCGTTCTTTCCAGTTTTAAGCTTTCGTGCTTGATCAAAATCGGCGACTTCTCTTTTGCTTTTCGCCGGAAAACTTTTGCATAGGCGGCTCGTTAAACCGCTACCAATCTCAATGCAGCTTCTACTTATAATGTCAAACTAAACAGCGGGAAAAGAAATTTATCGACCTCTCGAACAAAAGCTTTAGGCAATGTGATTTCAAGGTTTAGTCTCTAAATGTGATCCCTAAGATCATGAGGCGTTTGTCTCTTCAAGCGTGTACACGAAGAGAACTTTTTTTTTGTAGGAATTACCTTGAAATGCACTGCAATATGCAATAATATCCGTATACATAAATTACAGAAAAAGCAAACTTGATATCAGAGCAATTTTTGCCAAACTCTTGGACATCTGTAAAAGAAAGTTAAAACAAAGTCATACGTATTATTTGAAATTTATATTAACCTGAGAAAATAAATTTTTACTTTGCAGAGATCGGCACGCGGGAAGTTTTCCTAGCTGCCGTCCTCACCCACCATAATATGTTCAAAACAATCTAACGTACTTCATCTAATCGTCTCGTCTTT
Organism: Ignelater luminosus; assembly: GCA_011009095.1. Lineage (NCBI taxonomy): Eukaryota > Metazoa > Arthropoda > Insecta > Coleoptera > Elateridae > Ignelater > Ignelater luminosus. The sequence continues at coordinate 255,969 of VTPC01003380.1, read as the reverse complement.
TGATGCCGAAAGCCGAGCTGATTTTTGATCATCATACTAAAAATACAGAACTTAACGTGCACAAGTTTTTCTGTTTCCTATTTTGTTTCAATCGCAATATTTATAAACGTACGGAAACAATCCCCCAACATTTAAAACTGTGATGGATTACATATCTAATTTAGAAAAGAGCTGACGATAATAGTCATCATTCAAGAATTTTGCGCCAAATTAGTTCCTGTCTAAATGACCACTTTTTTACACGCTAAGACCGCATTATAATAGTTTAAATTAAAGATTATAAAAGTTTTCGGTCACTATTCAGAAAAACTCGTCCGATCTACTTGAGTACTCTTGTAGGAAAACTACTGAATGTTCGTCCTTGAAAATCTAATAGAATTATATTATAGAATAATTACGATAATTACATAATAGAAAACCGATCATACAAGAAGACAACATTGATGTATTTATAATAAAACCAAACAGCACACTTCAAGAATAAATAATGCCCCATTATTGGATAAACATTTTTCCACGAGATTTTCTCACGTAGACGTATAGGTACAACAACAGCAACAACCAATAGGCGGCGGTTATGCTATATTTTATTTATTTCTAACTCATTGTATTGTAAATACACCTAATTTGAACATTTGATTTATTTGCCATTTATTTACATTTGCCATAAATGGTCACCACCATAAACTTCTTTGTTTGTTTTAACGACGTTGGTAATAACTATAAAAAGTTAATTCTTTCAGAATGCAGTAACGGTTTAATTTTAAACTAAAATCAAAATCGCAAACCAAACATGTGTAACTCGCATTTAATAATTTACAATAGTAGTGCAATGTACTCGTAGTATAATGCAATTGCAAAATTACATTTACTCATCATGATGACGTTTCTTCATGTATAAGTGCTGACGTCAGTTTTGAGCGCAACAACGTGAGTTCATGGTTAAAATGTAAATTTACATGGCAAATCGCGACTGGTTTCGCGAAAAGAATGAAAAAAAGCACGATGCATTCACAAAACCCGATTGAAACCTGTTAAAACTTTCTTCTTCTTTTATTTCTAATAAATAGAATTCTCATATTTATTCAAGATTATAGTAAAAATGCGTGTGTGGTCTTAAAACATATTCCAATATCCTTCAAGCATGATATTATCGTTGTTAAATCCAATATCTAATGCTACGAGGTTTCTAGTTTTCTCTTAATAAAATGTAAATTAGGGAATGCATTTAGTATATAGCAGTATTTGTAGGCCCCGTTCAAGATCCCAAACACGCCAGATTGCGCAATTTGATGATGACTCACTGTATAATCCATAATGGAAAACGGCGAAGAAGAGTAGAGAGATTTAAACGTGCGTCGCCGTCTCCTCATCATCTCACCGAAAGGTCGAAAAGTTTATCGGCTTTTTTAAAAGATTAGTTCGTCTGCTGCAAATTATTAAATCTAATCTGAATAATAATTTAAAATTCGCGGCCGATTATCTTGTCTCTTTGGGAAAAAAATTAATATAAAATGGAAAGTTTTGTTTGTTTATGTTAATGACATAATTATGGCAAAAAAATTGAACGTGAAGTCGAGATCACGTCTAGATAACGGTGGCACGGCAATTGATCGATTACTATTACATAACGATATCATAGCCTTATTAGTAGGCCGTACGTTATTTTAGAGAAGTTAATCCTCCAGAACCTTTTGGACTGACAATGAGAGAGTTTGAGACTTAAATACTAGCAATGCGTGCAGGGCCGGCGCTATGGTATTTGGGGCTTATAATTTCTTAAAACGGTTTTGCCTATTTGCACCTTGCAAGCTTTTGTTTTTTTTTATCCAACGTTTTCTGGTAAAGCGATCAGAACAACAAGATACAAGCATTGTCTTCAACAACTAATCGTCATTTCGATTATTAAGATAAGTTCTCTAATTAATATTTTTTTGTAAATTGCTAATTTGAAAGTTAGTTTTCCCGTTTTTGCAAAAGAAGATATAAAACTATCTAGTTTAACACAAATCAATCGTTACTTCAGTATTAAACAGACTAACGATGAATCTCGAAAATTTGACATTAGGGGAGGTTAAAGTTGGAAATTTTGCACTTTGAAAACGAAGAATAATTCGAAAACGTGTGGACCGATTTTGACCAATCTTAAGTGAAGTATACGAGGGTGGTCCCACAATGAATTGATCTGACAAGATTGTACAGAGAAAAATTAAATAAAACATTGCTTTTCAATATAGTTACCCTTTATTACAACGCACTTTTCACATCTGTGAATTAACATTTCAATGCCTCTATAATCTTTTCTTTTAAAATGTGTTAAGACAACTGCTTGCAGGTCATTGTTGTTTTTTGAAAAATTCTTTCCGTGAAGATCTTTCTTCAAATTGGGGGATAAATAATAATCATTGGGGGCTGTATGGTGGTTGTTCTAGTTCAGTAAAACTACAGTCGCCAATGGTAGCCTTTACAATAGGTAAGCCTCGTGAACAGGCGCATTATTGTGCAAAAGCAGGACACCCCGCAATAAACTCCGTTTACGGTAGAATTTTTTTCTTTCTTCTCACCATTAGAGCTTCTTGCGAATTTAAAAAAATAGTCTGGGTCGATTGTAACACTCTTGCCTTTCTTGAAGGTGTTTCTCCCTTGTAACCCCATTGCATCAATTTGCGTTTGCTTTTAGGATTATAATAAAGTACCATCACTGGTCACTATGAGGTCAATTATTTGTTTGGGATTTTTGCGACACTACTCTAGAAATGCAGAAGTACATCGGACACGTTCCTGTTTCTGAACCTCTGACAAAAGCTTCGGTACCTATCTTGCACTCATGCGAAGATGGTCTTGCAAAAAGTACGACGGACACTACTCTTCGAAAGCCCCAACCTTTTTGCAATCGCTCTGGCTTTTAATTGACGGTCAGTCGATACTTCCTCTTCAATAAGGGAAATTGTTTTAGGCGTGAGCACTTCAACTGACCGCCCTTCAAGTGCCTCATCCTGCACGATCTCGTGTTCAAAACGGAAATTTCCTACCCAGTTCTTCACCGTGCTGTATGAAGGGGGAACATGATAGTAAATACTATCTAAACGTTCTTTAATTTCAGCTGGTGATAGATTTTCTTTGAATAGAAATTTTATTATACTCCTATACTTGATTCTAGACATCTTGCGAACACTTAAGACACGTGTTAATACATTCACTGTCAATCACAAGCAAATGCCTGCAGGCGCATGTAACCTTGACAGTAAAAGAACAAAAGGTGTAGAAATACAGAACTGCATGAGATATTACCATAGAGCTTTTAAATGTTCTACTACCCCATGTACGTGAAGCGAACTCGGTGACACCTAGCGGCGAAAATCAACAAAATCGATTGCAAGCCTAGCGCTGTCGCATCAAGATGATCTTTACTATCCCGATTAAGTGGCTTCGATATTGGGACCGATTTTGCACTTCTTATGATGCGGCCCTTAGAGGGCGCGACTGGCTAAACAAACCAGGGCTGGTAGCTCAGAAACTATCAGGGCTAGAGGCGTCTGGTTTTTTCCGATCGACGCAGCTTCACAAGCTGGCGGGATAGTGAGAAAGTTCGATGAAAAACCAAAAAGACGCCCGCCCGCTTAAAAAATTTGTAACTCAGTTAATTATGGTCCGATCAAGCTGGGATCATTTTTAATCTAAAGAGCATCATTGGGGCAATAATGTTAGATGGGTACCAGTGGCGTCTGCTTGTCTTTTTAAGGTCGATTAGAGTAAAAAACGTTTGTCTTCTTTTGGAGCAGTAATCCGAATTTCTAGCGAAATATAGTTGTAACTCTGATGTACCTACCGTTGAATGAGGAATAAAAAAGGTTCAATACGCTTTTTTCCTACAGGGGCCATATTCAAGGCCATGTTCTAGATCGAAAACTCGAAAAACTGAAAACGGCCCTGGAATGGACATCCTTTGAACAAGAGAGACGAAGTTTTTGCAGGGAACGTACTTGACTATTTTTTGCTTTTCGTCATTTGTGTCGGAACGGTACGTCTAAGCTCTCCTTGTACCTGGGAATCAAATCTAATGGTATAACGTAGAAAAGCTGGTGCTCATAGGCGCGCGGCCAATAGAAGCGTTGTGGGGAGATATCTCGCGCTCTTGAATATTTGATTTTTATGGTGAGGGCTATACCAAGAGTTTTCGAGGCATAGCGAGGCGAAATGGGCTGACTAGCGATTTTTAATACCAGAGATATCTTAATTAATAAATCTAGACAAAGACCATTTTCAACTTTAATTGATGAAATTGGAAGTTGAATCTACAGAATTGTAAAGTTGTAATTCGATTTAAGGAACTTAGAAACTTGAGTTTTCATTGATTGAAAATGAAGATTCAGAAAAAAAACTGGAAATCTACTCTGAACACTCGAAGACACTGAGTAACCAGTAGATTATTAGTTCGAAACTGATTGATATAGAATTTTTAGAACATGATGCTGGATTATTTTCTGGTATACAGGATGTCTAAATTCAACAGTATTAAATCGGCAATTCACCAATAGAACCAGTTAAGAGTCTAAAGTTCGTTTTTCTTCTTATCGTGAATTATTTGACTTTTATTACAGGGAAACAAAAGAAAAAATGTTATCATTCACCATTATCTACTCTACTGGAGTTTTCTGTTTTTTCGAAAAACTGAAAATGGTAATTTTCTGACCCCTTTTTAAAACAAGAAGCTTACGCTGCGACATAATAAAGATCTCTCCGTGGGTGTGTGGAGTACATAATTCAGAGAAAAGAAAGGTTGTTTTGCTAACATTCTAAATTCAAAACAGGCAAGAGGAAACGGAAAGATGTTATTTCTCGATTTCCATGCTGTCGGGAATTTACATAACTTACACCTAATATTTTAATCCAAAAAGGACATGAAATATAAAAAAAATATTAAAACAATCATTCAATTTCCTTTTTAAATCAAAGAAAAAGCAATCTTGAAATGTAATATCCGTCTCGTTCATGTTTTGGTCGAACAGGAAATTTGTATTTTCCTACAGAGAAGCTTTTCGAAATCAAATTTAAAAATCTCCCTTAAAGCTCTCTTTTCACAACTGATAGTACCTACCTAGAATACACTTTCAGATTTATTAGAACTGAATACGGAGACTTAAAATTTCGCACCCTAAATCCATCGCCCTATTGATACACAGCTGCCTTTAAACATCTGCCAATACTTCTTTAGCTAAAAGTTTGTAATCTGCAAGGGGAAAACATCCACTTTTCCTTTTTTTTTCTTTTCTCACTCGACAGGAGCTTACATAGAAATTTTTAGTTAAGCTCCTTTGGGTTAGGGCTTAGTAAATCCAACGTTGTGTGTGTTTGTGTACCTTATACAAAATTAAATGGGATTTTTATCTCGCAGTGATTTATGGAAAAAATAGACATCTACTTAAACCACCTTCCAAAATAAACGAGCTTAATTGGTTTTTAATTGCTATAATGACCTTTTAGATTCCCTAATGTCAAATCGATTTATGGAACAGTAATAACTAATAAATAATTGCTGGATGATTCAAAAGTCAATGAACGCATTGCAGTTTTTTTCTGTTGTTTGATTGCATAGGAATTAATCGTGTAGGAGCCATGTTTTCATGGTCATACTATTGTCGTTATAGTAAAATGCAAATACCACCTAGTTTATTGAAAATTTATTCTTATAGTAACCTACAATTGATAAAAAAGTTATGAATTTTTATCAAAAGTATAAATAATAATGATTTTACCCAAATATGTTTGTAGCCTCCGCAGGAAACGTTCAAAATTCGATCACCTGTTTGTTCAACTTGCTCAGATGAAAAAAAATGTACAAGTAGGTGGCACAAATGATGTTACACATAACTAACAATTTGCATACAATATGCACAGACATGATTTATTCTTTTGATATTTTTTTTCTTGCGTGTAATTAGATTCAGACAAAAAAGCTAACTTGCTCGCCAAGTTGGCATCGTAATGGAATTTCAAAAATGGACTGTTTCTCGTAGGGTGTCTTTGAACCCGGATGTAAATAAAACAAGCCAAAAAAATTCTAAGCAAAAGTGTGTAAATATCTTTCTTTTCCGTATCATTGTTATGTAGATTACATGTCATCTTTTTATTGTAGAGTATATTAAATTTCAGTTGTTGATGATAGCAATAATAATAATAATAATATTTTTTGCACCTGGTGTCCAGGATCCATGCGCCAATGGTTTATCTATCCCTAGGGTTGCATTATTCATTAACTTTATTATAATATAGAGGGTCCCGACACTAAAAAACCCTAAATTAAGTGGCCGTTCCGGTTTTAAACATTACCACAGCTGGATGATATTTAAAATTATCATTCTTTTACATTCTTCTTTAGAATACTGATAAAGTTTTCAACTATATTTAGAATCCTGATTCATAATGAATTAAAACCGTCATCAATGCAGATTAGTTTTATCTTAAAATGTATTTAGGGCAAACCAGAGATAACCAAATTGGAAATTCATTAGGGGCGACTTTTCAAATTTAAAACTGCTTTACATGAAAGACGATAACAGGTAACATTTAAATTTCAGTGAAAGCTTTTAAAGCTTTTAAACGGCAAACGAGTAAAAGAGAGAGAGATTGCTTTTTAACCTTAGGGCGCAGCAAAAAGTGAATTGTCTATTTACGTCATGTCCATATTAAGGAAAGGCTCGTTTTAAAACTCGCTGCGTTTATTTAATAATTCATGCCGGTTATGACTCAAATCTCGACTTCGCAAAGGTAAAGAACGTGAGAAAGGGTAGAAAATCACCCACAAATAGAACACACAAGAGTCAATGTCGTTCGTTGTAGTCGTCTGTTGGTCGTGCCAGGCACACATTTTAAAAATAACATTACCTACTCGTACTGTTAAACAAGCAACAGGTATAACTTGTGACGATTTAGAAACCTGCTCGTTTATACGTTTGCTGTTAATTTTTTCCCCGGCATTAGTGGCTAAAGCAAATTAAAATCTGTAAGCTGTGCTCCTGGAGATTTATGGTTAAATCAAGAGATTTCCAACACCCTGACGAATATTAAAGTCAGTAAATGAGAAGGCTGAAACGTCTAGCTAGGAGGCCTCGTTTTCGTGAAAACGGGAAAATTAATTATAGCGAGCTTAAACTAATAAGGTTGGCGAGAAGACATTATTTCCTTGAGGAAACGGGAAAGTGGGACACTTGTTTTGCCCTTTGTAAATGATGGGAGGAAATTTAATTTTTCATCGAATTTTAGGAAGCCATCGTTAGCATAAAATGAAATTTGAGAAGGTCACTCATAACAATTTATATCGAGCAAAACTTCCTCATAATAATAATAATAATAATAATAATAAATGTTTCGTTATAAAAATGAATGAAATTCAGAGCTGACCTTGCTCTGAACGTCTGAACTTTCTTTGAGGGGCCTGTTAATGAAGTGGAGTGTGAGTTATTCAAAATTCCCTACATAGTTTCGTTTGTGATATAGAAGGAAATGTTGAGTGAAACTTAAAATAAGAATTTGTCTTAACATTTATTAAGATTCTTCGTTTGCATAATGAAAAGGAGCACATATTATCAAGATGAAATCGCTTTTCTTTGTGAAGCTGGAATTTAATTAATTCATAGTTATCTGATGTGGAAATCTTGTTGGAAGCAAACAATCTCAATCATCCCAATAAAGGAAGAAAACATTTTATGGGTCACTGGAATCCTTTATTATATTCCATAAAAGTCACCTGTTTTACAATAATACATTAATGAATCACTATTTGTGGTGATTACTTCAACCATCCGTATAATTCTCCCATAAAATATTTTTAGGATGTTATAAGCTGTGTGTTGTTACTAGGAATTGAAAATTCAAATTTGATTTGTTAACATTTATTAATACCTCATAAACTTGCTCATTTTACATTCAGATTATCGAGCAGATTCTAATAGAATGAAGGTTTTAATAAAAATTGACCTTAACGGTACTTCACTTATCGAATAAGAATTTAGAACTTTCAACTGAGACTCAATGGAATTTGTCTGCTTGGTGCCACAACATACACAAGCATGAAAGAAAGTAAGATATAGTAACCGTCCTGTGGGTTATTTCCTGTAATAAATTGAAACTTGACGTCACAGAAATGGGACATCAAAGTATCAGGAACGCGATTTATGCTAACTAGTTCCTTTCTAATTGCTTTCAGGTTAGATCTTAGGCCTATTCAGACCCTTGCCTAAATGGATTTAATACTAGCAGGAAGAAAAAAATGACAAAAACCATGACAAGCTTTCCAGAAATGTCTTTCTCTTAAACATCGAGTACATCAGAAGATAATAAAAATTGTATTTTGATTTGCCAGTGTAATCAAGCTTGTTACTACGATGAACAAACTGTAGTAGCGCTACATGATGCTTTCTTTTGAGATCACCTTCCTCCGCCATCGAATAAAGGACGATACAGCAGATTTGTATCTTATCGTATCGATGCAAATACTTGCGTGCACTGTTCTGATAAACTTTGGAAATTATCATGACGTTATGGTCACGATTGGTTCAGCTTTTGAAAAAGTTCTAGTGTTTTCGTAAAACTGGGATGATCAGGGAACCAGAAGAAAACTTCTCGATAAAATTAACTTTTCTTTTAGAATTCCTTCTCTGGATTTATACAAATTCTTGTCACTTATTCATTCAGTATCATTTTATTTATCATAAATCTCATAACGGTTCGTTTAGTATGATTTTAGACAAATTTGACAATCAATCTGAACTATATATATATATATATTATCATGGCTTCAAACATTCGGCCCATTTCGCCTCCTTGAACACGTGCTATACCTGCGATAATTCTTGGGACAGCCCTCACCCGAAGTATAAAATATCCGATAGCGAGAGATACCTCCCTGCAACTGCCCTATCGACCACCCGATGGCATGGCTATGGCACCAACTCTCCAATGTTCTACCATCAAATCCGATTCTCACGTAAAAGAAGTGCTTTTTCGAGAAAAGGAAATATTACACTCTTTACGTATCTTTACCTTCTCTTTACGTTGGTTAATGCTTCGAGTCGATAGGACGTACCGTTCCGGCATGAATAACAAAAAACCAAAAATAAACAAATTCAGAAGATTTTCTCTATCCAAAATTTCTCAGATCATTTTAACCGAAATACACAAAGGTTAGCATTAACTACCCTGAAATAACGGCACTAGAAGGGGTGCAAGAGGAAGAGCTCGCCCCCAATCTGTTTGGAAACATTCAGAATTTGTTTACAGGATCACGCATAAGCCATTAAAGTATATTTACAGCAAAAGATTTGTCTTCCTAGTTTAAAGAGTCTCCATTCTTGACTTAGAAGACAACCTTGTAGGAAAAAGTGTATAGAACCTTTCTGATTTCTTATTCGAAGCCACAACTACACTTTCCTAGGAATTTGGAAAACTACTTCAGAAAGTTTCAAAAGAAGACTAATTACATTTTCTTCTTCCATTCATTTCAAACCTAGGCGCACGCCACTGGTATCCATCTAAACTTCTTGCCCCTGATGATGCCTTTTACTTAAAAAAAACCATAATTAACCGAGTTACGAATTTTGTAGTTGGGCATCACGGAAGACCATGGAAAAAAGTGCGAAGTTAACCGAATTGCTTTCAATAGATAGACATGCACTCCCAGAATAAGAATCTCAAATATCATGTTGATTGGACCATTCAGGGGTTTTGATGGGGGTTGCAAGCTTTGTAGATTCGGGATTTCTTGGTTTATTACCACCGGCAATCCGTTACCATTCGTCGACAACTCTCGCAAATCTACATCAATGCCGTATTCCCTATAGTCTTCAAGTTAGGAAGTCCTCCGATCCAGGCATAAAAAATTCCGTTCGATATCTTCGTAAAACCCCTACTGCTATCCCCCTCACGGACGCCTGTGAACCCGAATTTGAATCTGTCAATGGCAAAATTCTTTTGGGAGGCTCTACAGCACAGCGCATCTAGTCCCAGATCGCTAGGGTGTCGTATAAGGCTCCAGTCGTTTTTCTCCATTTTCGCCGCTAGATATCAGCCCGTTCTCTCTCCCTTGCTCCCATTCTAAGCCGTCAGATTATGACTCGCTTACAACCGCCCTATCAGCTGTCCCTCATCGAAATAGCCGAGATGGCATAAAAATATGTAGATTATTTCACATTTATAGTGAGTAAGCATTATTAATGAACTTAATGCGTTGAATTTTGACAAGAATCTTATTGCTCAAATACGCTTTTAAAACGATAATAACGGTATATAGTACATGACGACATTGCGATATAGGAATTATAATAATAAAACAAAGGAATTTTTCAGGTTTTTCCCAAATAGCGCATTCCTTCTCAGAAACCACATTTAAATCTCTCAATACTCGTTAAATACATTTCTAAACGTTATCCAAGAAAAAATGTTATTCGAGAGAAAGTCTTTTTTTAATATTCAAGCCAATTACATAACACGTTATCAATATGTTTATTTATCAAGTAGGCGTTATTTCAACTTAAATTGGCAAATGTTAAGTTAGTAGCAGGAATTTCAATAAACATAAATCAGCCAAAAACGTGAAATTGCCTCCTTTTTTAATGTACTAAAACTTTTAACAAAAACAATCAATCAATCAAGTAGGCGATCATTAAAAGATCTTCGAACAGATTGGGTCATACCCATTTTAAAAGGTTAATGACGAAAGCGGCTAAACAAGAAGCAAAACTTAGCGTGAAGTAATTATTTGAAAGCGTTTTAATCTCTTCGAATTGGTAGACAATTGATTAAGAGCGTTCTAAATCGGTTTCAATGTAAATATTTATATAACGATTAGAAATCTAAAAAATGTTGCTGTAGGAGAAAAAACAGGATATGTATATAAGCCATAAGCAGAAAATTTATCTTGTTTTTTTCCACTTCCTTCTTAATATAAAAGAGGTTATGAATATTTCAATGTTTACGGTAACACGAGAATAAGCAACACCTACACATTTGAAGTAAGTAAAGAATCATTAGTGAAACACATGCGGAAGTATGCCTATACACACTCCTTTATTGTACTTCAAAAAAACTCTAAACCGCTTTGTAAATATTCAAGCTGTGGTGCCGATGATAAACGCGATAAATTCATAATCGGTGCCGTGCACAGAAGAAGTACAGGAAGTGTCTTTTAACGTAAATTAATCCTTTTGTTCAGCCCACTTAAGAAGAACTATATATACAAATACAAAACTGTTCAGAAACTTCTTAATGAATAAATACAAATCTACGTATTTATTATGGATAGAAGAATAGTAATTAAAACTTCATTCTATTAAATCTTGTATTAGTAAAGACATACCCTTGAGACACAAAAAAATTAATAACAATGACTCCCGTTATTGACGTCTTCAAACGACATTGTTATCTAAATAATACAAAATAAGAATACAAGATAAGAATGAGCATAAATAACAAACAGCCAGTCCTTTTCTTTAAAAAAATCGTGTTTATCCTTTATTTACAGATTTCTCGGAAATTTAAGTCCATTTTTATCTTCCTATACACATTTCAATTCAAGAATTAAAATATTTTGATCGCAGTTATCAATGTGTTAGGGAAGCCTTTAATTCGGGCATGTGGATGCAATTTATTGCCAGTCAACCAAAACGACCATGACCAACAATTTTCATTGATGTAATAATAAAACCCCAAAAATAGCTGTGATCACAGCGTGAATTTAAAATAATAGCCTTATAACGGATGTTTTGTGTTTTAAGCGGAACGTGTCCAAAAATTGTTCTAATTTGCAACGACCTTTAACCTAAACGAGGGGGCGTCAGCAGTCAATATCCCTTTTACAATAATTTAAAATTTTCCGAATAAACGATGCGGTCAAGTATTATTACAAGCATCTCGAACACTACCCAAATAATAGCGTACCCTTCAAGAGAAAGAATGAAATGCTGTCGAGTCACAAACCGCGCTCTATAATAAAATGAACGAGTGGGCTTTACAATATTATGATCAGTATTGAACGTCTCCTTCACGTCCTCCGCAATGCAGATATGATGTTAACTATATTATATATATATATATATAGGAACCACAAAGCGAACATGAGGGCCTGCATTAGAGATAAGAGCACATCTGTGTTAACCTAGGACAATAGACCTTTGATAAAGTGCCAGGGATTGGCGAAACCGATATTGGACAAATATTTGTCGATGAAATCAAACCGAAACGGCAAAGTAACTTTTAGTATGATACTACTTCAGGCTATTTAGGTTAAAACGAATCTTTACGGAAGGAAAAATAATTGAAACTTTCAGTCTTTTTTTGTGAACCGTGACTATGCATTGTTGTGTTGTTAATCTGCAAAAACAAAAAAATTAATAACCATAATCGCAAATGAATAGGAATTTTGACGAAATGTTTTTAATATTAATTTAATTATATTTGACAGGTCTCCAATTATAAATTATTAGTCGGCATTTTTAGTT
>VTPC01003380.1:189733-243075 GCA_011009095.1 Ignelater luminosus | reverse complement strand
TACATGATAACTTACTTATTTTTAAGGCCAAAACCAAGTTAATCTAATAATATATAAGTGGTATCCCAACCTCGTCGCCGCTGTTCCAGAATTTATATTAATGATGGATGCGTTTTGTTGCGTATTCACTTTTATTTCAATTCTTTATTTTTTTTTCATTCGAACAGTAAGATTTTTTTATAGTAACACTTTTTTCCTCTTAAGACTTTTTAGCACTGTATGGTTATGACTCGGGTGAGAATATCATGCTTGATATGTTTGTGGTGTCGATTCATATCACGTTTCTAGTGCTAATAATTTAGTTGTTTTCGATCAATACGTTCTTTGCAAATACTTAATACATTATCATCCCATTCTCGTCGCCACAATGTCCATTTTCATAAAGAACGAAATAATAATTAATAATCTGTGAATTTACTCAACGTATTTCTTGTATATGTCAAGCCTTCATTATGATATACTGTTTTTCTGTATACATATATCTTCTAAATTACATCTTTGCATTCGTTATTAGGATAAAAGCTGCAAGTCTTCAGTTTTATCAATGTAGTAACTGTCGGTCAATTTGACGGATTGCGTGCATAATTACACTTGAGTGCACCTATTCTTTAATTTTTGCAGATTCCTCTGAGGCATCTAAAATGATCTAAAAATGGCAAGATGGCTAATCGAGTATGTTTGTAGTTAATTAGTCTTTTCTGCAAAAATCAATCATTCTTGTATTGAATTGCGTGCAAATATTTAATTACTATCCCATCCTCCTCACCAATGCAACATTTATAAGCGACGATCTACTAATTAAATTATTCTGTTCATCATAAATATTAATAAAATGCGTTTACAAATGAAAAAGTTCTTGAGATGTTTCTAAGAATAGTTACTGAAGATCCAAAAATGATTTATACCACTGCGACGCTCTATCGGCCAAGAATCCTGTGCCTAATTCATCTTTCCGTGAAACCAGTACTATCTGTTCTAAGTTACAAATGGCATTCTCTTAATTGTCGTTGGTAAGCGTAGTCCACACAAATATTTTTTAGACGGTATCCCGCCCTCGTCGCCACACTGTCTATTTCCATAAAAGATAAAATAATAATTAACAATTTATAAACGTAAAGTGAAAGGTTTCGATTTTTAACTTTTACAGATTCTTCTAAGGCACTTACAATGGCCTGAAAAGCACAATTTTCATTCTTCTGTACAGTTGTACATTTTAGTCGAGAATCTTATAGCCATTTTTGCAAAAACCAATAGTTCTGGATCATATTTCTAATGTTTTCTGACCCCATTGTGTGAAGATATTCAATTACTATTTCGTCACCAATATAACATCAATAAGCCACGATCTACTACTGTTCGTTATAAATATTTACAAACTGTATTTCTATGTGAAAAAATTCTTCAGGTTTCTAAGATAATTACTTAAAGTCGAAAAATGATTTATATCACCGTGACGCTTTATCAAATAAGAATCCTAAGCTTAGTTTGTCTTTATGTGAAGCTGGCAGTATCTGTCCCAAGTTCTAAATGGAACTCTTTTAATTGTCATTAATAAAGCAATTTTAGTAAGTATCCTATCCTCGTCGCCACCATGCATATATTATACTTTTCTGTTTTTCTATTTAAATTAAGTTTTACTCTGATTAACTTGATTTGATCCAATAATTTTAATGAGACAGTTTCTGTCTTTAATTAATGGGTCAAACCTTCTAAAACAAAGTTTCTTCTTCCCTTTCATTTATTAAACACAAAAAAACTGATGAAACCCAAAAACTTAATTAGCGAAATCTATCAGATCGCAAGTCTTAGATCGAGTCAAACAATCGTCTTAACGAAAATGGTTTCAGTATCCAATGAGTATTTTTGGTGTTCCCCAGTGAACTATAAAATGGGCCTGTTTTATTTCTTATAATTGACGGATTCGATTTTACTGGATGTTTCAAAACAGGAAAAGGCGAAAAGAGAAAGCAACAACGGTATATTTGTGTTTTGAAACTTCATATTGACAAAACCAACCGACAGTAATAATTAACATTGGCGCAAACATTACTCTACACTTTAGGTTATGCAAATAGCAAACATTATGAAACCGAACACAATTAACAAAAAAAAATTTATCAAGATTATTTAATGAAAGTATGTAAACGGCCTATTTTGCTGATTTCCCTAAAGGTAATCCTTTGTTCAACGCCATTGCAGGTTTAATCGATAAAATAGCAATATTGTGAAACTCATCGTCAGGCGCAAGTTAAATACTTCTTTTGCGGCAAATATTTGATGATAGAGTCAAACGAAGGCTAACTAAATATTTGTAAAGAAAATCTTGTTGATATAAGATTTTTTTATTTGTTCGGTTCCATAATAATTAACACCGATCTGCAAAAAAAAATTCCATTTCAATAGTTAATAATAGAAGAGGTTACCTGTTCCACTAAAGTGCAATTTATACGAATAAATTCAAGGTGACATTTATTCATGGACATCATCAGAATGTCATGCATTGCTGATTCTTTTCACCACGTACACATTTTCTCAAATCTGTAAATTCGAAATGTTCAAACCGTAGCTGATTAAATTTAAGAGTAACGGCAAAAATATAAAAATAGATTCGTGATGATCATGACTGTTGTTAGTTAATGGGAGGCATAACGATATAATGATAATAAAAAATCGTACTTGGTTGTTCTTGATGAAGTTCAAGTTCAATGCCCAACAATAGCAAGCTCGTAGGTTTCGCTCCACCGGATACATCAGCCTTGTCCTCCATGATCTATCATAGCCCAACATATGGTGTATTAGTAAGATCCCGAGTATAATCCGTATCCGGAGTATTTTACATCTTAATTGGAAGAGTAAAGAATAATTAAGTTAGCTTTGTGTCTGGGTTTACGAGATAAAACGGATGAAATTAATGATCAGAATTAATTTGGATGGGGGTTCTTAAGGTTTCTAAATTAAAAGATTCTCAAAGATATTTTCACTGAACTTAACCTTCCAGAATTAACATAACAAGGATAATTTTAAGACCATTACTGACACGCGACAATCTCGACTCGTACACCGTACCAGATTTAATAAAAATTATTATTAATGACATTTTAACTTGGACATTTTTATTCTAATAAATGCGTTTTTCATTTCCTAAAATTAAAAATAATCCTCCAACTCTAAATATAGAACAATTTTGTAGACCAAGGACGAAACTTTTTATTTTTAACATTCATTTCCAGTAGTCCCCGGAAAAGACGGAAGAAATCAGTCGCATCGACAAGCAGCACGCGTTCGGAATTTAAAAATTTTGCAGCTGCTTCATCAAAAACGAACAATAAAAGAGTGGTTTCGGTGGTCACTTTAAACAAGTTGACCTTCACTGGGGCGACCGTTAAGGGCACGGCCAAAAAGGCGGGCATGCAAGTCGCATACCTGAAGCACAACGTGGTGGTTATTTTTTCTGGTTACCATGCCGATTAACGCGATGATTTTAAAGTCGGGTTGTTTTTTTTCGCATATGCCAAGGAGCGCGCGTGTATTCCCCATTGTTTTCTAAAAATGTTTTTATCTCGATTCTTTTTTTATTTAATAATGGCGCATTCATTGATGCCATTGTTATAAATATAATGAAGCAAAGTTATTCATTAATCAACAGCGAGATAATTCAATCCGTCAGAATCAGAATGGGAGTTATCAGAAGCGAAAGATAAAAAGTTCTCCCGAAGCAATCGAATCAAATGCGTTCTGGTAGTAAAATCTCTCGTAATTTTCTTAACATCGTTTATTATTGTGAGTGCACTATAATAACAACGGTGTAATACAGTTAGATAAGTTCAACATCCTTGTACGCTTGGTGCATACAAGTCTTCCATCAAAAGATGTCAACCTTGCGATTCTAATTATAACGGAAATTACAAAAAAAATTACCATTAAACAAACCTAAGCACGTATAAAATTACGGTTTTAGCTTTGTTTCAGAAAACAAAAAACTTTCAAGCGTAGATAAAATTTAAATCTTCTTTAGAAAAATGTTTCATTTGACCTACATAAAAATGTCACAGGTTTTTTTGACTGAACAAAGCTTGAGGCGACAAGGAAAAATACGGGCGACAATTTCTTTCATCAATCAAAGAAAAGGAAATTCTTCAGGAAGCTTTCTAGATTCTAGAAGACCCAGCCCGTAAATTGAGAAATAACTCTTGAAATATTTTGTTGTATGTCGCACTGCAGCTTTATTAGTTTTCCTTTTCTTTTATTACGTTCCATTAGGGGATCAATAGGTTGTTTTACCTTAACGATTGCACAAACGAAATCCTAAAAAGCGCCATCGGCAAAAAAAGTGAAGGTGGAACGAGCAGTGATTGTAAATTTATGTAGAGTTTGAACTACTAACGTTTTTGGAATGCTTAAAACGCTTCAATGATGTTCTAGCTGTGTAAAAATAATCGAAATTGCATTTTTGCTGGAACTAAAAACAATTTGTTTTCACGTTGGGCAAGTAGGTTGCGTTTAAAATCGATTAGAAGAATTAAATGATTCATCATGTTGTTTTTCGTTGTTACAACTCCCTGGTTGTCTTATCGAAATTCCTAGAGCAAATTAGGTTAATTATAATCGATGCTAAAACGAGTTTAATTTCACGCGATTACAAGCAAATCGAAAAATTCTCCACTTGGAAATATCATTTGTTATTTAGTGGATATTACCAAAATTTTGTACGTAGTATATAAGAAAAATCAATTAATTGTTTTCAGCTAGTTGAAATTCGAAGATGTTCAAGACCACCAACTGTCTAGTTTGGAGTTTTTGATTCTTTTTTCAAATTCTGTTATTTAATATCTCTAATAGTATCTTCATTGCAAAACAGATTACATTTAACTAAAATATCTTAATTAGTACGATTGTTCCAATTCCAAATGGTATCATCATTACTCTCCTTCGAGTTTATGGAGTCTAAGGGAAGCAGATCATATTTAAAAATAAAGTTTAGGCAAAATTTTGCGATTAGATCAAATGATGGATATATTACTAGAGAAGATAGTTTGTGGGAATTGTTTTTGGCACCCAACGTGCCTATGAACATCATTTTTCTATCCTTTCGCGCTCCAAGCAGAATAATATCAGATTTCGGTGTCAGTTATGCAAAAGTTCAGAAGGTTTGAACCAAAAACAGAATTATTTCTAAAAGAAATCCTGAAGACTTAAAAATCTGATGAAATCTTCATACTGCAATTCAATCGATAGAAACAAATTTGTAAATAATAGATAGTTTTCGAACACAATCATGGCACATTTCGACTCAATCGAGTAACCAAGACACTAGCTGTTGCTACTAATTGCTAAATTTTCATTTTGCAATGGTTTTATTGACAAATATCTCATCTAATTAAAGATTATTGCAGGTTTCGAATAGCATGACATAATTCATAATTTCGAGCTGATTATCTGTTGGTTAAGTGTCCACGAGTGTTTAGAGGAGATTCCCCAGAATTCTCAGCGTTCTCCTCATAATATTCAGACATTTAGTGACATTATGAACACTTACATCTGTAAGTCTCTAAATCCTATTTCAAACTTTAAATTTTGTGCAGTTCGTCGTTTATTCAAATGAAATCTAATTTTTGCTCTATGAAACAATAATCGTTCTACGAAATCCGATTCGAATTAAGAATAAGAATTAATTAAAGCTCTTAGTACAAGAAAGTTCTTTAGATACTTCAGCAGTTGAACGCATCGAACTGAAGTAATCAATAAAGAAGGTTTCAAGTTAGGCGCCAAAAAATTGAAGCTTAAATTATTATTTACACCGTCTTACTCAGTCAGTAGTTAAGAAGCAGCGGTTCACATAATGAAATCTAAGGATCAAAAACGCAGCTGCCTTAGATCTCTAAATAACCGTATTTAATTTCGCAATCTTTTCTTTTACTCTTCTTAGAGACAACTATCGTGAACGCAGGATGACATTTTTAGTGCGAGCAATTCAATACAATTTCCCGAGTTGAACCTCGAATTGCAGTAATCAAAAGAAAGCCTCCACGTTGGGCGCCAAAAATAATTGCCGTAAAAATATATTTGCGATTCTTCTATGAAGATTGAATTATTTACACCAATCTAACGCAGTTACTAAGTAAGGAAGTTAATTCCTAACTAACTGTCTTTAAAACTTTCTCTACTCAACATCATGGCGCTCCGCGTTTGGCAATAAGGCCGCCTGCGGCGGCCAACAATCTGACTTCTCTACATCAATGCCGCCTTCGGCGACAATACTATAAAAATCCTAGGAGCGACTCATCAAAAAGTGCGTTGCAACAGCAGCTGCTGCTGGTTTGACTACTGATTTTAATTTGTAGGTATTGTTCACGTAACTAGCGTAGATTCAATCAGAAGAATGCAATTTCCATCAAAATTATAGCAGCCACTAAACAAAAAGAATCACTCCAACGAGATCTTTAAATACTAATCGAAGAATGCTAGGATACAAAACGCTGCTGCCTTAAACTTAGAGAACACCCACACCGCATTTTACAATATCCCTTTTATTCTTCTTATGGAAAACTATCACGGGCTGAGGATGGCGCTTCGCGCCGATTTTGTCAATTCTATAAGCACCATAAAGCCTTGTACGGGCCCGAAAAGCCCAGCCTGACTGAGAGTAAGCTTGAAGCAACCCGAGAAAAATTCGGTAACTTCTTGATTAACCCGGAGAGCCCGAAGTCTCCAAGTCTCGAGAAGCCCTTCAGGCCCAAGATGCCCAAACGACCAGACAGGCTTGATGGTGCCAAAATAAGCCTGCAAAGCCTTAACCCGAGTTCTGGGCTGGACCGCACAAAGGCCCGATCAAGAAACTTAGCCTGTGCAGGCTTCTACGGTACAGTACGAAATTCTTTCGCTTTGTTCATTATAGAACCAATGTCCGCCTCGGTCCGTACAAAAATAACTCTCGTATTGATCAGTAAGAGAAACTTCTCGATCCGGTGCAGTACGAAAATCTTCCTCTTCGGTTCAGTATGAAAATAGGTTTGCCCTGGTCAGTGCCTGTCGAAGTCGGTACAAAAATCCTTCGGTGTGGTTCAGTACAAAAATAACCCGTTTGATTCAGTACGAAAAAGATCTCGGATCACTAGAAAGATAACGATCCGAAAAGCTCGGCCGACTCGATAAGCCCGACAGGGACGAAAAGTGCGGCCCGATAGGGCCAAAAAGTGCGACTCGTCAGGTCCGAACGACCTGACAGGGCCAAAAAGTGAAACTCGACAGGTCCGAACGACCCTACGGGCCCGATAGGGCCAAAAAGTAAACTGGAAAGGTCTGAACGGCCCGACAGGGCCAACAAGTACGAAAAATCCTGCCCGTGCAGGTTTCTAAAACACCATAAAATTCATCTCGAATGGCGTGACGTAATTCGTAATTTTGAACTGATAATGATGTTTCGAGGAGATTCCCCAGATTTTTTCCCAGAACTTTTAGCGTTCTTAAAATATTCAGACATTTAATGACATTATGGAAACTTATATCTGTAAGTCTCTAACTCCCATTTAAAACTTAAAATTTTGTGAATTCTAGATGTACTTGTTGTACAATCAGCGTAGTGTCACGAATTATCTGAAGATTCTTCTACGTTTCGAATGACGATTAGATCATTCGTAATTTGTTGATTGTTTACTGTCTTGAAGTGTTTAAAATTAAATTTCCAGCATTTCTCTTTGAATCCTCCAGATATTTAATAACATTGAATAAACCCACATTTGTAAGTTCTTAAATTCGACTTGCAACTTAACAATTTTGTAAATTCCAGATTAATTTTTGTATACAATTATCTAAAGATTTCTCTACTTTTCGAATGCCATGACTTAATCCATAATTTCAAACTAATAATCTGTTGGTTATTTAGTGTCTGCGAGTGTTTAGAATAGATTTACAGCGTTTTTGGCTTAGAATTTTCAGACGTTTATTAACATAATGTAAGCAAGTCCCTGAATTCCTCTAGACATACTGGCGTAGTGGCACGGATTATCTGGTGATATAGAGACGAATGTCAGAATTAAAATTGCGATTCTATCGAGCGTTAAATCCGCCTACAAATCCGAACATTATTAATTTTCACTTTCTAAGAAAACCACCACCTTCCAAATTATTTATTATCCACCCCTTGTCAACTACAAGCGCCTTGTATGGATTTCTTACATAAGAACCGCATTATCTCAAGTTACGTAAATTCGGTTCGCAAAATTCCATAAATTTCGTTTTTAGTTCGCAAAAGTTGCGCTTTTAAAACGACGCGACGTACTGTTTTGATATTGATTTATGTTAACCTTGTAGTCGAGTTTTCGTCAGACGTTTTATTTAAGAAAATGCTAATAAAATACAGTTGCGTAACAAATCGTTTGACGGTCAATGCCAGATACAAATATGAACAAAGGAAGTGAACAGGTTTTTTTTAAAGAGAACAAACATGAATGAAGAAGAAGAGGCAAGATTCGCTTTTTATGTACAACTTTCTTAAATTAAACTTAACTTAATAACACTGTAGAATGTCTCCTTCTGGGAATGAAATTTTGTTTCTTCTTTGTGTATTCTCATCATTATTATCCGTTACAGTTTCTTAGCATGAATTTCTTGGAAAAAACGAATTATAAAAGGCAAATCGTTTTATTTCGAACACGTAGAACAAAGACCGAGTCTTAAATTTTTCGCATATAGGTATGTCAAGTTGATGTAAATATGAAACTTTGTTGTTGATCTTAAAAAGTTGAAACCAAGCCTTCGAGTAATTTTGTATGTATGGTACGACTTTTACGGGTTCATGTAGTAGTATTGCTGTAGGTATAAATTTCTGTCAAACACGAGAATATTGCGAAAATAGAATGAATACGAACTAGATTCTTATATTACTGGAATAGAATTCTAAATTGGAATAATTTTAATTGCGTAAGAAAATTGCAGTAAATCAGTTAATTAAAAAACATCCTTTCTCTAATAATAAAACTAAACTGACATCAATGTTGTGACACGTGCAATAACATAAATGGAGATATTTCTTAATAATAATAAATCTGATACTATACCCCTATATACACCTTTGAACAACAAGGAAAAGATATTTAAACAAGCTACCAACCCGAGAAAATTACTGAGCCGAAAATCATCGCCCTTAGGAGGCATTTAGTTGAACGCACCAACAATTTCTAACTGATTACCATCTAGCAATGTTTCGAAAAAACTACCTTGAACGCTCCATAAAGTCATTGCAGTAGGGGTTAGATTTCATCTCTGCAAAAAGCTGTTTCTGGTGGTTCTGAATAAATAAATCCCACAAAAAGCAAACATTGCATCCCTTGAGGACGTAGAGGGATGAAAGCGAACAGCGCACTTAATACTGCACCTGGGGCAGTTGCTTGGCAACGATGATGCATTCACCATGTAAAGAGGGATTTTACCTGCAATCTTTTACATTTATAAAAATTGAACAAAGGAGAATTTCCAATATTTTTAAGTCGAGAAATCTCATTAGTATTCGGGAAATATCGTTTAACAAGGAAACTTTCTTCAAAGAACTAAATAAATAAAAAAATAATAATACCCAGTCTTAAACGTTTCGTATTTCTACCTGTGTATCGATCGTTCCTTTTAACGAAACTCTAAAGCGAACCCTCCACTAATCCAATCGAATGAAATATACCGTCATTCCATTTTATGTTCCACCAAGGGATTCGAACTTTATAAATTTCCTCATGTGTACACCCCCTATGCTCAACTTTTTGTTATGTCACAAGACAAACACCTTTGCACCCAAATTGTTCAGAAACTTTGAATACTATAGAGGCAAACTTATATCGAATTTCCCTCCGTTACGTATTATTAAATTTTCGTAAGTCAAGCAATTGGAACACATTATATGGTGACGACGCACTTGAATTGGTAATTCAATCATACTGAAAAGGGAAATTGACAAAGGAACTTTTTACAAAATCACAATTTGACCCCAATTTAGTAGCACAATGACGAGTAATCTCGTAGATGCCGTAACGTCAAGACGGCTCATCCGTAGATGTCGGAAATACGAGCAGGAGGGTGAGGCCGTTAAATTTAATTTCTCCCCTAAATCTTCCTTTTGAGATGGTTTCAATTGCAAAGAGACGAGTTGTGTTGGCAAAATGGGAACAGCTTTGCAACACACAATCTAGACGGTCTCTTTAGTAGCGTCCAGACGGACGTCTGTCTGTGAGAAATGAAAGAACAAGTTAATAGACTGACCATCTTTATTCATTAAGGAATCTTCTTTTATATATTATAGTGTTCGATGAAACTTAAGAAAGTTTCTGAATGTCGTAAAATATTGATAGCCCTAATATTTCAGGTTTCAGACTTAAAATGTCAAGAAAATAAGGAAAATTCGATAACGTCGCTCTCTATATCAGACCTTCAATATAGTGTATTTGAAACTTCAAATTTAATCGAAAAATATCTCGACATTATATCTTGACACAAACATGGAAGAAAAGTTCTATGGTCGGGTCGGCTTCCTGCTTCCTTTTTCATTATAAGATATATAATACGATTCTACAGCAAGAGCTAAGTAAAAGAAACCAAATTCTAAAATAATCGAGTTGACAAATCCATTCGTTTGTCTTATACATGTTTCATGATGATAAATGATGCATTGAGGATCGCATAAAACCTTTATATTGAAGACCATTAATGTTTTAGTACACTATTAGGGTTTCATTGGATTATAAACCTAGTTGGAAATTAAAAATGCATCGTATCGGTATCTGCAACATTGCGAGTAGTGAGGGAAGTTTAGTTCATCGATTATTCAAATTTCCTGGAAAATTGAATTATTAAGAAACAGGATCTGCAACGATGAAACAGCACTCTAAATTGAGGGTAATAATGCCGTAAATGAAATAAATCTGCCATGTAAGCGGATTTAATGACCCAAGTGAACAAATTAGTTTTAAATGTATTAAATTTCCAAAGCTCTCTGTTGAAACTATTTTGCATCATTTTCTTTTAGAATATCATTCTGTCGCAACTAGAAATTCTTAAATAACTTCTGCGAGTTTGTCTCAATTTTCCTGCTTCTAATTTTTGCTCTATAAAACGATAATCGTTCTAAGAAATCCGATTCGGATTGAGAATAAGAATTAATTAAAGCTCTTGGTACAAGCAAGTTCTTGAGACACTTCCGCAGTTGAACGCAACGAACTGAAACAATCAATAAGGAAGGCTTCACGTTAGGCACCTAAATAGTTGCCATCAAAATATACTGATGATTCCGATTTTTGAAGATTCAATTGTTTACAACGGTTTACTCAGTTAGTACTCAAGAAGGTTCACTTAACGGAATCTTAGGATCTAAAACGCAGGGGTTTTAGACCTAGAAAATAACCCTATTTAACTTCGCAATATTATCTTTTACTCTCTTTAGAGAAAACTATTGTGAGCTACAGATGACGCTTTTAGTGCGAGCAATTTAACGCAGTTTTCCGACTTTAACCTCGAAAGACCAGCTACTAGCTTTGCCACAGTTATTGGTTAAAGCGTGTATTTAACCTCATCGTCATCACATCTGTTACATTTTGGTGCCCAAGGTGGGATTAGAATCAAGGCTTAATTTAATCTTGAAGAATTAATCTTTTCGAGCTTGAAGAAAATATATAGTTTCAACTATGGCTTTGTCATAATTGTTAGTTGAAACGTGTATTTGGCTTAGTCTTCATTATCGTATCGGCTAGATGTTGGCGCCCAACGTGGGACTATAACCGATACTTCGTTTAAATTTGGAGAATTATTATTTTCAAGCTTAGAAAGTAAATAATCTCAACCATAACTTTGCTGTAGTTATTGATTCAAACATCTATTTGATTTGATCATTATCACGCCGACCACATTTTGGCGCCCAACTTGAGTCCACTAGAACCAAGGCTTAATTTCAATTCAAAGAATTAATATTTTTGAGCTTATGAAACAAAGTCTTGGCCATAGTTTTGTTACCGTTATTGTTTGTTATATTGGTCAGAATTTGGCACCCAAAGTGAGGCTAGAACAGAGACTTAGCTTAAACTCGAAGAATGGCATTTCTGAACTTAAGAACTAAGTAGCTTTAATCAGAACTTTGCTGTAGTTATTAGTTCAAGCGTGACTTTGGCTTGATCATTATCATATCGGCTAAATTTAATTCAAACGTGTATTTGACTTCATCATTAACACATCGGTTACATTTTGGCGCCCAACGTGGGGCTAGAATCAAGTTTTACTTTAAACTCATATTGATCGATATTTGAAGATTAAAACCTTTGTGCTTAAGGAACGAGTAGCGTCAACCATCTAGTATGTTATTTCAGAAAAACACAAGGTGAGATGAATGGGATGCTACTGAGAGAATTATCGAGGAAATTCTTAGTCGCTTGATTTGAAAGTAATTTAGGAATAAACCTCAATTTTTGCCCCTGGGAGTTGTTTTAACCCTTTCTAGTATTAAAAGTACCGTTGAACGTTAACAATGAAAAACTGTTTTGCTTTAGCTTATTTGTTCCTAATTGCAAGGTTATTTGGTTTTAAAAACTCCCCATTTTTCTTTTTAATGATTTTTATTCCAAAAGAAAAAAAGAATATGAATGTTGTTAATACGTTCTCTACGGCCTTTTGTATAAGGTTAATATTATGAAAAAGGAGGTTAAGCCCATATTTATGCATAACCTGAATGCAAATAATGACATCATCATTAAAAACAAACGAAAAAACCTCCGTAGATTTTAATTAATCTGTACAGATAAATCTTTATGTATTCATCACACTATAAATTACCAACATTGATGTCATAACGTAGGCACATTTTAAAGTTACATTCATCTCGACAAAAAGACATCAATCTGAAATACCTCGATCTCCAAAGCAAGAAAAATGAGAAATTTTCTACATGATTTACAAATGTTCTCTGCATGACTGATACAGAATTGGTGGGAAGGAAATACTGGAGGTTTTTGTTTAACGAGGGATGTAACGGGATTTCTAAAAGACATCCTTTTTTTATTTAAAAAATGGTAGAATTATTCCCCTGGTAGTAACAATAAATTAAACTCGAACCACAGCGACGACACATAAACCATAGAAATTGCGGATTTATGGATGTTTAATTGGCGTAGTAGTTATAAATTCGAATTCCTCTCTATAATGTTTTATGTGACATGTTTTATCTCACCTGCAATAAAATGTCAAATAATTATATTACTTTGACAATTTTGAAACTCCTAAACAAGATATTGCTTAATAATATGCCTTACCATACTACCTAACCGTTTTTATCGTATTATAATTAAAAATTAATAGCGTCTATATCGAATTTCGTATTAATTACACTATTGTTGCGAAATCTACAACAGTACAATAATATAATGCAGGTGTTGCTATAAATCTCATTTTCTCGAATGCTGCAAAAACCATATCACAAGGACACCTTGCCGATCAATATTGGGGAGAGAGCTGTTTTAATTACAACCGCCCGGAGTTTATATGAGCTGTTTCAAATTACTTTGAACTTTGATGATAGAATTAATTATTTACCTTACAGTTTTAGTGCTGTCTGGTATACTAATGGAGTTTTAGTAGCCGCTAGGGGGAGAGTTTATACCGTCTTTAACACCACAGAATTGACATTGCTCATCTTTTAGTTTGATTGCTTCATCAAGTGCCTTTTAGGAGTAATTTATCTATGTTTGTATAAGATAATGGTGCCACTGTGAAGGAAATAACTTTTTTTGCGGTTTTACTCCATATATGACCCAACCGCTACCGTTTTGTTTTATTACACATCCAATTCCTTTTTTGTTATTCATCTGTGTGTAGGTATTTTAAGCCCATTATTACGAATATATATCTACATGAAAATAAACAATTTCAATGTCACTCTGAGTCATTTAAAATACAAATTACGTCGCGGTAATTCACGCGACATATTTGAAAGATTCAAATCACCAAAACGACAAAATAAACATTTCAGAAGAAAAATCTATTTTGAAATTTTATAGTAAGTAGTATTTTTAGCTTTAACGAATGAAATATGTAACAAGTGTAAGGAAGGAACATGTCTTGAACATCGGGGAGAAAGCTATTTGTCTTGTTAACCTTTGTTCGAAAGGCGCCAGGGCTACTAAAATGGATGGCTTCTTTGAAAAACCATTTCTCGTCGTCTTGATGATTTAAGCCGAATTGCAGTTTTATATAAAAAGGAAGTAAAAACTTTCGGCGTAAAAGGGAAGTGACTGCAGTTTTTATTTTAAGAGTTACACGCTTAAAGTTTTTCTTTGAAATGATGAAAAGTTTGAACTTTAAATGGATTTGTCGGATAGGAAATTTCGACGGAAAATTGTTATATATTACAGCAAGCTTTTATTGCGATTAAAAAAAGATTTATGGATTCTATAAATTGTTGACTTTTAACTTTCAGCAATGAAATTTCTAAATTAATGGAGAAATTATCATCTTCCCCCCTACCCGTTTACGTTCTTTCGTTCAGCTTTGCTATACGTAGATGAAAAACTAAACGAAACTTTAACAATCTGTATTAATTGAAGCTATTTCGTCGTGATAGTTGGTCAAAAGTTTTCCTAGGTTTATTGGCGCCCGACGTGACGTTGAAATAATACAACAAATCTACACCGAAACATCAATATATCAATATTTTGCTGTTCTAAGCCATTCCAGCCTTAAATTTCATTTTTATAAATTCTTGATTTTCCTCCATTTTCCCTTTACAGCGTTGACCTGATCTAATAACAAGCATGAGCGCTAATTTGGACAGCTTCTGTGATTATTGAAGGCCTGCAGTACACGCATGGATAAGTACTACTTTGTTTATGCAACATTAATTCCTATA
This sequence comes from Ignelater luminosus, assembly GCA_011009095.1. Taxonomy (NCBI): domain Eukaryota; kingdom Metazoa; phylum Arthropoda; class Insecta; order Coleoptera; family Elateridae; genus Ignelater; species Ignelater luminosus. The sequence continues at coordinate 228,206 of VTPC01003380.1, read as the reverse complement.
CAAACAACAAACTGAAGTGATCAATAAAGAAGAATAACTGATTTTGTCTATGGAGACTAAATTATTTATATCGTATCAGTCACTCAACGGGATTTTTAGATGCTGATCGAACAACAATTCTAGACATTCTTCTATGGTGAGCTAAAAGTGGCGCTTCGCGTTTGCTACCAGGCCGCCTGCGGCGGCCAACAACTCATGGTTTATTAAAAAGGATTTCATCCAAGAAATTGTTTATCAATTACTAGTAGTACTTCTATGTATATCGTAGGACACATAAGAGGAAGGCAATCGCTTTCGCGTACCAGGTCATGCCTTTGGTTTTGAACTAACAATTATCTTCGTCCCTAAACGATCAAATACATTCCTGAGTTGTTCAACATAAAGTTTTAATTGTTTGGTACTGGGACTTGATACAGTAAATCTCATACCACCCAACTTGCACTTGGTTAGTTCTCAAACCAAATTAATTCAAAACCTATTCTGCAGTCTAATTGACTCCTTCACGGTGCTTTTCCAAAACAAACCTGAGTTGAAGCTAAGATTGTCCATAATACAGCTTTCATCGAGACTTTCATAATTTGAAATCCAGTGGCTAATGATGTGGATAGATATTAACTTGGTCTGTAAACAAAATAGGTCTCAAGTGCAGAAGTTACCAATTGACGTGGTTGTAGATGAATCTCCTGACGTTATTCTGAAGCAGTCGTGCAACTACGGTTGATCAAGTAACATTTTAGGAATCATTTCGTTAATTCCTATACAAACAGCAAACTGAAGTGATCAATAAGGAAGGGCGCCAACAATAACTGCCGTCTGTATTTTGATTCCTTCTATGGAAATTAATTCTCCTGCTAATAGGAAAGTGATCCTGAAGTCCTTTTTCTTTACTGCCATAGTCTTGAAGAGAATCATCTCTACCCACCACCCACAATTGTGCAACAACGAGCTTCCTCTTCCATCATTAGCAAAATCGCCCACTACAGCTAATAGGTATCTAACCATATGTATTGTCCTCGCCTTCAACACCATGGGCAACATCATCTTCGTAAGCGCCATTTAGCCAATTCCACCGCCTTCATCCGCCGCGCCGATAAACAACATCTTAGTCGGCACGCCATGATCGCCAACAAAACTAAACTAAAACCGCCGCATTCTCCATCATGAGTATAGACGCTGGTGCCACCAGCCGCTCGCACCATGTTTTACAATTCTTCGTTGCAGTTAGGGTAGCCACCAAACTACAGCAACCACCATGATAGTTTGTACATCCGCCAATAATCTTACTACCACCAACCTGACCAAAGATTCGACAAAAAAAAGGTTAAACGACTTATCGCTAGAAAGCATTGAAAAGCACTAAAAAGCAGATAAGCTAATGCTTCTGCTTCCCCCAGTATAAGCATGAGCATCAAAGATCTTCGTAGTCCATCAGTAAAGTGTCGACTAGCTCCACCTAGTTTTTGGCCTTGTGATATCTAAACAGCCCAAAACCACTACAACAAAGCACTTTCAAGCCCTTTCTCCCTTCCTAGTGAGCCTCTTGCGTAATTCTTGACTTCAAGATCTTTGTCTATGGTCTGAAAACAGCAGCTTCGATCTTTGCCACGGACAGCTTGTCTAAGAGTACTTGAAGCTCGCTGACTCCTTATCTACAGCTGTGACAGATTGACTTGTAAAGCCCACCGTGACCAGTTCCGTCTGTGGTAGTGCGCCTCGCGCTTTTTCCTGCATCAATATTAAAATGTTATCGAATCAAATACATTCCAGCGATACCCATTTAAAATTCTTCCGTCTTGTGATGACATGATGAAAGATGATCCAAGACAGTCACAGGAAACACTCCATACCAGGTGTGGGCAAATTGCTCACCACCTACATTAAATTGTCTGGTAAAAAACATTTGAGATTGCCTGGCAACTCATCACTTTTGAGATTTTTCTTGAATGCGGTTAGAAACTAGCCTATTGAGAGGCGATTTGAAGTGGTCCCAAGAGCCGGAAGCAGTGCTTTAAAGTTTTGAAAAACGCAAAAGTTCCCAAAGACAACCAGAAAAATAATAACAAGAAGATTTGAGCTTGCTTTGTTTTAGTTAACTTTCTTAGTTTTGGCATTTTGGATGCGATTTTGGGTGTTGAGACACTGGTGATGCTAGATCTAGAGCCATTTCAAATTAAATCTCTCACTTTATCAAGTTAATTACCATTTTGTGCTACTTGAATACTTGAAACGATAAAGTTTCTATCCAATTTGAACTGAATTAAATGAAAACTGCAAGAGATATAGAGAACACATCAAATTAACCTTGTGGTCTTGAATAGTATTATTACGACGTACATTGAACTGTATTCAAGCAAAGCGAATAGAAAAAAATTCCCGTTAATGCAACTTTTTTTCTTGTTGAGTTTCTCTTTCAATAATAAATATTTTCATGGCCACACAGATGATCTACGTCTTATTAAAGGAAACGCAAACTTGTTATTATTGAAGTAAATAGCTTGGTTTCAATCGAAAGCCTTCGATTAGATTTTTTCATTTCTTTTTAAACGTCACAATGAAGGATGTCTACCAACTAGCAATTATGTTTTGATGATGAATGTTTTTGAAGTATTTGTTGTATTTTGATTGATACATCAATATAAAATGTCATTTATTTTCTTGGCTGGAGCACCACTTCACATTTGTATATACTTAACATTGATTGACGCATTTTTTTTATTCAACTATGTAGATATAAAATCCTAAATCGAACAGCAAAATTCCCATTTTATTTCCGTCGTAAAACAAAACCAAAACAAAACCGTTTTACACGATCGTAAACTTGCAGATATGGAAATCAATTATTTTCTTCATGTTGCTAAAACATCTTGAACTCTTGTCATTGTTGTGTATCATGAAAGTCAAGATTGTGAGTTATGATAACGTTATAATATTCAAAAATAGTAACGCAAAGAGGAACTTATTTTTAGTTCTAATGCAAACCAATTTTTTATGTCCTTTTGAATTAATCAGAACGGACGGACGTAATTAATTATTGCCGTGTTTGTTTCTTTTTATAGGATATATTCAATAGTGGAATTAAAAAATTAGTCATAAAACCTTGCAACGCTGTGATTTATTTACATTACCTCATTATGGGTGCAAATTTTGAATGTTTACACTCTTTTACCTTCTAATTGAATATGAATGTCTTGTCAGTTAAATAATAATAAAAATATTTTGTAGATTAGGTTATGCTAGTATATAATCTGACTCATTTATTTTAATTTATTATCTTATGCATTAATAGACATTTTTGGTTGCATAATAATTGCATAAATATTTAAGGTCAGCCAGTGATATCTGCGACTTTGACCTTAATAGCCATGCAGTGGATTTTTTTCACATATAAAACGTGCTAGTGGATAAAAGTTTCAAATTTTATTAAAATCGAAACGCTAATGTTATTAGTTCAATGTTAACAAGACAAAACAGAATCAACTTGAATTTATTATCATACGAGGCAAACCAGCTTTGAAGAATTGTTAAGGTTAGGATTATTTGAAAAAAGAACACAACAGTTAGATTTTTAGAAAGCTCGTTCGGATTTTTTAAATGAAAAAAGGCCAATAATATAGCACTCCAACAACATTCCTTAAATGTAAGAGGATGTTAATTGTTATTACCTTCTTGTGAGACGTTTTTTGGATGGTGGTAATAAAACAGCGAGAAACTTCCTAAATTTTATTAACACTTCAAGGTATTCAGATGAAAAGGAAGAAGAACGAATAAAAAAGAGGATAAAATCGTAATTTTTATGTGTTACGTCATCAAATTTTAATGAATTCTAAAAAAGTGGTAGAAAGAGTATTTTCAATATGGTTTTCGAAGACTAAAATTTTGTTTGCCTTAAAAAATCTTCATTTGTTAATAGGAAGAGTTTGCAATTTTTTACAACAAAATCTTGATAAGTCTTACTTTGTTTTATTTGCCTTGAATTGTAAACATATCAATTAATGCTTAAAAATACCGGTCCACTTTTTATTACATGCGCGACCCCAATTAGAATCAAATTATTTTTCTCCAAAAGGAATGGTGGTGTGTAAGTAAGAGGAATTCTAAATGTAAATAAGTTAAATAGTCACAAAATGACTAATATTAACGCGCAGTAATCATAGTTTGAAATAACTTTAATAACACTATTATTGTACACTTCTCGATAACTGTTTTAACCGCAACATATAAGCAATAAATCATGTGTGAATTTCTACTTTTAAGACGTCGAGATCAGTCACGTACAATTACTTTAATAACCGATCATTTTGCATCCACTTACCGATTTGTTTAAATTTAAATTTGGCTTGTATCAACCATTAAAGGATGGAACAACTAAGATATCAAACTTTTTGATATATGAAACGTCGAGACACATTAACCCTTTCCAATTTTTCGACTTAATAGCATCAGGGTCGATGATCTCTATAAGCTATACATTTACAAAACTAACACACTTAACCGAAGACTGCAAAAATTATATCGTCAACATCTTTAATTTCTCATTTCTGATATATTACTTTCAATACAAAATTGGCAACATTATTATTATATTCATTTAACTGCATTCCCGGCATTATTTTTTCTCCACTTAAAATAAAAAACCAACAATCAAGATCTAATTAACTCGACCTAAACCACAAATTATTTACCTTCTAATAATTCGCAGTTCGTGTATGAAATTAAAAGTTTTGCCCGAAGTAACATAATTATAACCCGTATTATCCTCTCACATTAACAAGTTTTCTTCATAACAAAAAAAGTCGATTTTTCTAGATTATTATGATTACATCTTTTTTAGCGTCTCAAATAAGTCCATAATAAGGGATATCAGTATAAAACGTCGAATTACTTAATCGCCTGTTGAACGGACTCGCATATTTACGTGCGTTGTTCTTCTTGTTAATATTTCATTAAAAACTTTAATAACCAATTCAATCAAATACTACATGCGTGCCGAAAACGATTAATAAAAATAACAACAACAAGAAAAAAATCTGACCGACCAACATTATTTTTGGGACGAATTAAAACCAAGGACGTCCCTCCTTTTAAATGTATCTCTCGTAAATTAATTGCCTAATTGATGTGAGACGAAAAATATTATTTTAACCCATTAAACAATAATTGCTGGTTGTTTCACACACCTACACACGTACTACGTACTGTTTGTAAGAGCAAATGATTAGCATACGTGCTGCCGTATTTACGTACGAAACTCATCAATAAAACGGTCACATAGCCCCGCATAGTTTGCGTAGGCTACGATGATGATGATAAAAGCCATTAAGTGGGAACTGCTAGCGAAAAAGAAACGTGAATTTAGTAACAAATCTGAAAACGCTATATTTGGTAATATTATGAAAGAAAGGACTTTTTTTGATCTGATGGTAGTTGTGTCTAAAGCAGCTTCCACACTAGCGTTTTTTTTGAAAGCTTTTACGAGTTTGGTAGTTAAGGAAAATGTAGCTTTGCTTGTAAACACAAAATTTTGTCTTAGCACATTTTTCCTCATACACAGATGGATCAAATATAAACGAGCCTTTTGTAATAAAAACTTGATTTTTTTAAATTCATTCAAAATTACATTTTTACTATTTTTCTACATAATCACCCAGCGGATTGCTAATTTTTTAACGCCGCTTTCAAAAAATGAAGGAGAGTGTGTCATAGGCCAATTGCGCACGAATTGTTCGTGAGGCGCCTTCCACCAAGAGCTTCCTTGAGCAGCTCAAATATGTGGAAGTCACACGGCGAGAGCATTCCAATGCATGTTGTTAGTCTCAAATTGCCATAGAGGCGCAACACACTTCTGATAGGGATCTCGTACCTTTTTGACCGATACGCAGCTCGAACTCGAATCAGAAGATCACAGGAGTAGGCAGCATTTATTGTCTGACGTTCCTGGAGAAAATCGACAAGGAGAACGCCTTTGAAGTTCCAGAACACAGTGGCTAACACCTTTCCCGCAGACAGCCGTGCATGGGGCATGTTTTCAACACGCTCAAGTCCTTTCTTGAACTCAGTACACCAATGCTTCACTCGGGGCCATGAAAGGGTACTTTCCCTGAACTATGCGAGTAAACGACGATGAATTTCAGTCGCAGTAACATCTTCATTGACAAGAAATTTGATAATCACACGTTGTGCGACAGAGGAAGGCACGTTTCTTTCATCCATCGTGAAGGCAACTGAAGGAGGGGCCGACCGATGAGAGGCACCAGGGTCGTTGCTCCCTTCCAGACATACCTCCTCAGCGACCACCGACACTTGTAACTGATATCGCATCGGAGCGGCGCATAGTTACAAAGTTACATGAAATCTCGACGATAAAACTGCAAGTTTCATCAAAGCTACATCGGCACATCTTTCGGAATCTACTTCCTACTTCAATGGTGCAATATCCTTTATCGCTTCTGATCTTTTCCTATTGTATAGGATGTCTCCAATTTAGTGTTAAATGGGTATCTGTTATTAATGCAGTTGCAAAAAAACAGGGTTGCACATTATTGGCATAACTTTTCAAGGCAAAAAAAAGTTCGATAGTTTTTGTATTTTTCGAGTTATATCCTTTAGTTTGTTTTTTGCCCATTTCTACAGTGGCACGTAACTCGTTATTTAAAAAGTAGGGCAGAATATCATGGTAGAATGTTTCTTCGTTTTTTCCTTGAGTCGACACTTTTCAGATTTTTTAAATAGAAACTCTCCTTTATTTTAGCATTGTTGGAAAGCTTATTTCGTAAATTTTTCAGATGTATACAGTTTGTAAGCATTCTTTCGATTAATAAGAGAGTTATAGCTATTACAGTTACTGTAGTATCTATACTCACCAGTAGGCCACGAGAAATGATTTTCTTTGTGAAAACAAAAGATGAATGAATGAACAAGTTTTATCTGAAAGATCCTTGCTATTATAAAAAGAAAGATCAAAATATAAACGGCGCAAGGAATATTTGTTCCACTTAGAACCCTAATTAATAAACTGTGGAAAGTTTTAGTTCTAAATGTTATAAAAATATTCGTTGCGCCGTTTAGATTTTACTATTAGAAAGAAATTAAACAAAAGAACAACAGATGAACAAGTTGGGTCGGATTTTCTAGTCGGGCCTTTACGCTTTAAAATTTAGTGGACGTTCTGGCCTCTTGGGATGTTCGGTCTTGTCGGGCTTGTAGAGTAGAGCCTGTCAGATCTTTCGGGCCGAGCGGATTTGTCAAACTTTTTGGACTTCTCGGCCCTCTGGGGGGGGGGGGGGTATTTGGACCTCTCAGGTTTATCGGGCCGTTTGGAGCTCGGGCCTGTCGGGCGTTTTGAACCGCTCGGACCTTTTAGACTTCTTCGCCCTTCGGGTCTGTTGGGCCGTTCGAGGTTTTTGAACGTCCCAGCCCTTCGGACTTCTCTGTTGAGCCGTTTGGACCTCTCGGGTTGTTCGAGCTTGTTGGGCCGATCAAGAATTTACCAGGATTTATCCGGGCCGCGTGAAGTTTGTCCTCGGTCGGGACGAGCTTAAAAATTTCGATCCGTGCAGGACACTAGAACAAGTTGTATTTCAAAGATTCTGTCTGTAAAAAAAAAAAAGAAAACTCAAACTTTAATGCACGGCGCAACGAACATTTCCATAATATTTAGAACTAAAATTTTCCGCGATTTGTTAGTTTTAGATGGAACAAATATTGTGCCGTCTAGATTTTGAATTTTCTTTCTTCTTATAGTAAGAATCGTTGAAATAAAACCGTTGTTCATTTCTTGTTCTTTTGTTCAGGTATTGTTTTCACAGAAAAAACATTTTCCATTGCCTACCGATTTTGAACTTGGAATCGGAACTATAGCAACAAACTGAATAATATTCGAAAAGCTTAAGAAATAAGACAATTTCCATTAAAAGAAACTTAATATTTGCTCTTCATCTTTGATAAGCCCGCAGCTACAGGGAGATTAGATGGGGGCTCAGCCCTCTTTGCCCCTTCAGACGATGAAAATCATTCGCGTTTTCAAAGCCTACATAAAGGTTTAACCAGCCAGAAGCTACAGAAAAACGTTGCTTGTTAGAGTGTTTTTAGTATCTGCGAATTTTTATTGCTTTCCTTCTTGAAACCTCACAATTTCTTGAACGTTTCCGATAGTTTGTATTAGTATGATCTGTAAGCTTTATGATCTTTACGAGATTATAAACAAATTTATTAAAATATATTGCTGTTTACTTGTCGGTATCTTAGGAACCGGATGGCGCATCTGCTTGAACAAGACAAAAGAATTTCTGCGATAAAGCTGTCAAATTCTGTTTTGTTCGTTTCAATTGTGTTGATGCAGAAACAAGAAGTAGACCGTCCTGTATATGTGACAGGAAGCACTCCGTGCTCAATTCAAATAGAAAAAACTTTATGCGCGTTTTAATAATTTTAATCAAAACCAAAAGCGCTTCAGCTAAAAGGCGTTCCCTCTCGATTATGTAATTTCTTGAAAAGTGTGTCCTTTGGTAAAAAATGTAAGTGAAGTGCCTGAGAGATCGCTAGAAACCCAGAAACTCTTCCTTTGGCACTTTGCTCTACTACTTTTAAAAATAACGGAGATATTGGCGATTGTTGAAATCAGAAACAAAGGAACTTTAGCCTGTAGCTCGAGGAAAGAATAATACCATAAAATTTTGGACACCCTGTACTTATTACTCTCATTGTTAAAGATTGTTTGCCACACTTTGTCCCTTAGGAAAAAACGAAGAGAATCCAATGCTTAGTGAATATTTCTGCCACTAAGATTGCGACGTTAATAGATATCTAGAGCTTGAATAATTCGATCATAAGACTCTTGATCAAACATGGTCAGTAGGACAGAGTCTTAGACCATCCTGTAAAATAAAAATTTTCAAAGACAGTAGAACTCAAAAAGGGACAACACCAATTTTAAAAACCAATTAGGCGTTAGCACAAAAAGAAATTTTCTGAAAACAAAACTAAAAAAAACTAAACAGACCTCACTGCACCATTAAATTAAAATCCGCATAGAATCAATCATGTTCAATATTGGCAGAACATTAATTTCGACGCTCAATGAAAATTTTCTGTATAATTTGGACCTGTCCAATATTTTTTTAAATTCCTAATGCACCATTACAACGCAAAAGGTGCCTTTTTTATGAATGTTATTAATCATATTAGCTTTTAGAAAAAAAAGGAAACTGCGCCCAAGGGCACCAATTGTATCTCGTGTCGATTTTACACGTAGTGCCGTTAGTTGTAGACCTAATTATTGTAAAATACGCTACCCTTTTTTATGTAAAAGTAAATGAGTAACTTCCGCATCTATAAAGTATCTAATAATAAGTAATAATGTAAGAATCGATTTTTATACAAGAGAAGCGAGAAGTCTGTTTTTATATGCATCGGCGCCAATAATTACATAAACCGTTTCGGATTTTGCAGCATTAATTTCTGTTCCGTTGAAACTTCAATTATGGAATATTTATGCAGGTAATATTAAAAGTATAAAACTAAGCAATAATTGGTCTAAAGATTTAAGGTAAATATTAATTTAAAATTACAGGTTTAGCCGTTATACCTAATCGTTTTTCTTTTGAAATCGTTTAAATGATAGAAAGGATTTTGCATGCAATTTGCAATCGTTTACGTACTAATTCCTTTTTAACCTGACGGTGTTTTGAGGAAGGAAAACTCGAGAGAGGATTTTTGCTCTATTGATATGAATCCATACATTATAGAAATCTATAGTTCATTCAACTTCGATTGTTATTTCTGTACATTCATAAAAGTTAGATAATTATTATTAGAGTATTAAACGACCGATATCCCTTTTAGTGTTCGTATTTCCTCGGGCATTGAGAAATCTAACGACCTCTGAACGTATCCTGTATTAACATTTTATTTTGTAATAATACGTTAGGAAAGATATATCATTTTTAACTACTCGTTTATGAATCATTCGATAGGGTAATTTATCTAACTTCATCCTGAATACATAATTAATTTTAATTAATCGAAACGACCTAATGGTATTTTTTTACTCCTCAAAGGAATTATTACACATACAATCACACACCCAAAACGTTTCCCAAATATCGCTACTTCAAAGCAAACTAGTAATTTCCTTTGATCCAATCCTGTCTTTACCAATCCACGACTCACGTTGTGGAAGTTCTTTAATTTAGCGTTCAACCGGTTCACATTGTAAACTGAGATTTATACGATTATGGTGCTTTGTATTTACGCCCCCTCACTCCATAGAAATAAGCGAGCCATGCATATCCTAATATTATAAGGCACCTACACTCACTTTTTTTCTTTTTTTCGTCCATAAAGGGAATGTTGTATACGTAGACACGAAAAACATCAATTCATATAAATCTGGAAATAACGCGAAATCATCCACAACAAGGGGTAGACAATTTGGTATTTTGTTGAAAGTTGTTCAACATGAAAATTTGCCTCAACAGGTGTAAGCTCGAAAGTATCGCGACTTTAACAAAATTCCATTCAGAATTACTGTAAAGGAAAATGTGAAACTTTTGTATTTACCTGGAGGCATGAAAAATTTAAATTTACCTCCTCTTCGATATTTAAATTTTACATTCCCACGAAAGTTTCTGGCTCGCTTTAATGATATTAATATCAACCCTCCTTCTTTTCAATTTCATTTCTACTGATATCGCGAGCATTTCTCCAATTATATTTCTCCCAACCTTCAAAAATTCTCATCTTTATCTTTCATCTTCGGAAATCTATCATCTACCCCTCAAACATCAAACCTTAATGCGCGCACATAAAACATCCAAAAAGGAAACCCTTATATGTCAATAGAAGAGAGCGTCTAGTACAGCATGCACGGTGGAAAATAATTAGGAGGTAAACGTGGCAAAAGGTAAAGCAAGCGCACGGAACTGCAGGCCTGCAGTTACATTGGGGAGGTTCGCGGCCCCTCGGGGGCAGCATGTTTATGATTGCACAGCTGGGGGGTTGTCATGGCAACGGGGTTATAGCAATATCGGCCTCCAGCAGACAGCGTCGCAATAAGCTTTACTTTGTTGTTAATGAGATTAGGTTTAATGAGTTTTATTGTTTAATTATTTCAGGGACGAATTTGCTAACGTGGCGAACTTTACATGTGATGGTGATGATGATGATGGGATGAGGGCGGAAATGATGACACGACGATGACTGAGAATGCGTTTTTGACATTGAACTAATTTTAGGGTTACCGATAATAAATATGTTGATAATGCTCGTTTACGTCTGTGTTTTAATTTTTGGGAAATTTAATTATTCTTGAATCTACTAATTTCTTAAGGGATGAAATACGAGAAAATGAAATTTTTAATTAAAGAAGTAGCACAGTTCGCAGTAAATTAAACTTTAATAAGCGTCATGCTTTCTGTTTGTGAAGTATACAGGGTGATTCTGAAATCGTCGATTCTTTTCTTGAGTTATAGCCTAAAATCTGTTATTTTCTAATTTGAACAATTGTCCGTAATTAATTCTCTGTCGGTGCTTAGCAGCGCTTAAGATGCTTACACTTACATTTTTTGTTTAATTTGTTAATATTGTTCCGATTAATTTCACTGTTAGAACCTATTGTAGTTTCTAGACTCGTTATTAGGCCATGAAAAATCTTTTTCTTTGTAAAAGCAATACTGAGCAAACAAACAAGTTTTATTTAAAAGATTCTTACTATAAAATGAAAGAAATATCAATGAATACTATTGTTCCACTTAAAACTTTAATTAAGAAACTGTGAAAAGTTTTAGTTTTAAATGTTATAGAAATATTCATCGCGCCATTTAGACTTTAATTTTTGTGTCTTTCTATAGTAAGAATCTTTGACATAAAACTTTTTCATTACTACAAGCTTTTCAGTAGTACCAAAATAACAGGCAGTTTCCATTTAAGAAATATAAAAACTTGAAAAGTGTCGATGCAAAAAGTATCGTTCTCTCTCTACTAATAACCAAGATATCCATTAAATACACGGAAAATGGAACACGCCACGCATTATTCTTTCAAGTTATTAATTTGTTTACTACTGTTACACCTCGCATTAACATTTAAACTCCACATAATATTACAAGAAAATTACCTCGGCGAGTTAATAAAATTACCGTTCAATGCAATGCAGGAATTTTAAAAAGACACGCGTGTTATTTCTGTAAACGGCAACTGAAAGAGGAGGCGTTTTAAAGACTACACACTTCTCACACTCGTTTATGTACTTACTAGCAAAAATTATTCATGAACTCCAAGAATACCAAACTAACTAGTGTCAGAGCATTATCCCAGTGAGTGTCAAGATACCGGTTTAACAATAATAGGAGACGCCAATTACAGCATGCAATACACTTAAAATAGAACCGTGTGAGGCACGTAATATTCGACAACAATGTTAAAGTGTAGTATAATAACAACAATTTCAATACTATAATAAGTAAGTAAAAGGTCATTGTACCATTTAAAGTGTTTGCATTAAAATAGGCGATTACAATACAATCTAAATGCAATCTGTTCCTTGAAAATTAGATGAAACTTTCAAATGTTGCGTGTGCAAATTTTCTGTTGCAAAATAATGCATAATAATGAGATTTAAAAGAAGTAACGAACAAATCAAATCACCGATAAATAAAAAATTAACATGAAGTACCCTGACATTCCGATTGACACAACCCATAATTTCATATAAAAATGTCATAACATCAATCCAGAGAATCACTGGTAATTTAGATCGTTCTTATTGAATTTATAATATCAAATATTTATTTAATTAAAGTAGAGGTCACGTAAAGAGTAAAGAAAACAAAATAATCAACAGGGCATGAATTAAAGACGTTCAGTCTGTAATATTTGACCTTTATGGGAAAAAACCCTAATCAACTCTGAAATTATGAAAGTTTCTAAACAATAATTAACAAGAACGACCAACTTGACTCTTTTTTGTAACGTTACGTGGACGTGAGTAGGAAGTAGGGTTTATTCTAATTTAAAAAGTTCTAGTTTGTAATTTCAAAAGAACTAATTATTAACAGAAAGGAAAGTTTTTTAGTTTAACTTTGGAGATTCTGTCTCTTTTTTCCTCTTTGTTTCAACCGCTTTGAATCTTTACCTTGCGGATATTGCGTTAATGTTTGTTCAGTCATACTTAAAATAGAACAAGAATCATTAATTATATTGATTTACGATTTTTCATTACTCCAAATCTGTGCTGTTATTAGTATGATTAATCTTTTACTGAATTATTAATTTCATTACTATACATGGTACTTACGTACAATCGTTGTATGGATGCCCTAATATTGCTCATGTATACGTATAAAGACATGTTACAAAGAGCATGAATTGATTTCAGATTTTTCTTTTTGGAATAACATTCAAAGACAGTAAGTTATGGAAAATATTTATGTGTGAAAACAAGAATTGGACAGATAAACAAGTTTTATTTTTAAGCTAAAAACAAACATCAAAATCGAAACGGCGCAACGAACATTTCCATAATATTTATAACTAAAACTTTCCATGTTTTTGATATTTCCGTTTTGTATTGTTTCTTTTTATCTATAATAACCTACTTCTTGTTTAACAAAGTTAAAAAAGATACTGCAGTTTTTCAAAACAATACCAATAAGCTATGGAGTGGTTAGGGTAGCCCGACCCGTATCCGATTTGAGCTCGTTACAGAAGGTTAATGCTGAGCGAAGACCAACTTTGAGTAACTGCAGATGGCCCACTGAAGGCGCAGTCCGACCCGCATTTATATTTACATTTTTAGGAAGGTTAATCGAGAGTGAAGCCCAACCTTTTGTTCATCCGACGTGGCCCGTTCAGTTCTGCAGCTCGACGCATGTTAACTAGACCTGCTACGGTTGTTAAAGTACTCCTCTTCGTTCAATTTCCTTGCAGCAAAATCGAGTGCGGCGGCCTGCAGCGATCAACGGTACAACTCGCTTTTGTTTTAAAACGGGTAGGACTGCTCCTTCCATTGATTACTGTAGGAGAGCTAAATGCGAACACGCGTCGGAATGCGCAGCACAACGCTGATGGTTCACCCTCCGTTAACCTTCTTGAGAAAAACTATTTTAAGAGAGCTAACTGCAAACACGGGTTGGTATGCTTATTATAACGGGCCACCTCCGGTGGCCCAAGCTCGAGCTTCACCCTCCATTAACCTTCTTAAGAAAAGCAAATACCAACAGCCATCTATGGTGGCTTTAAAACTAAAGCTAAAAACGAATACGGGTCGGCTTCGTCCTCCATTAATGTTCTTAAGAAGTAAACAATAATTAATCAACAATCTCAGCTACACTGACCTAAGTCGGTCTTCGTCCTTCATTAACCATCTTATAAAGTAAACAAAATGCAGTCGATCTGTGTCCTCCATTATTCTTCTTAAGAAGTAAATACAAACGCTAGATAAATCTCAGACATGGTCCTACTGCATTTGGGAAACAATGATGCGGTGTACGTGCACTCACTATGTATACCGGAAGTAGAAATCTAGCTGTGCCCAACGCTCCTATGGATAAGATCAGTCACCGCCTCAGTGTACGATAGTGTGAAAAACAAAGCGACTCCTCCAGGGCCTGGATATGCGAATACGCAGCTTCCACCAGGATCAAGACAGGTCGTTCAGTGCGAAGAGTACCATCTTACTAGGTTTTACTTATTTTGTAAAAAAAACACCGGTTCTAGACAGTAAATCAATAAATAATCTGCTTAACGAGGTAGGAGCTAACCAACTGGGAGAAAAATCACCAATGTCTATCACCGGTAATGTCGGAGTGTGTATAGTCGACTGGTTGTATGAGTCTCATCTCTTGCCAGTAGGATACACAAGTCGGAGAAGCTCGAGAAGGACTACTGCCCCGAACTACGGGCAGTGTAAACCACTAAGCTAAGGTCGGCACTGTCGTGGAGTCTGTGCGAGAATCGGTTGACCGTGGTGGAAGTGACAGCGAAAACCACAAGGAATGCTACTTTTCGAAGTGCGTTCTTCTTCTTAAAGTGTCATCTTCATTACTGAAGGTCGGCAACAATTCTGGCAAAACTTTCCTTTTCGTGTGCTTCTCTCAATAATGCTTATGTGCTTAAACCTGTCCAGTCTCTGATATTTTTAAGCCATGAACATTGTCTTCTCCCTGGCCCTCTCCTTCCTTCAATTTTCCCCTCCATTATTAATCTTAGAAGTTATATTTTCATCCTGTGAAGCGTTAAACTTTCCACCACAAAAAAATGCCAGTCGCGTAGGAACACCTTGCGAGGTGCGTGTCCATGACTGGTACCATCCTATCGATTCCGGCTGCACCACAAATGATGACGCTTTCTCCTTTCTCGTGATCGTATTATTGAGGCTTTTGTTCACTCTAGTCGGACTCCGTCCTCCACTCACCTTCTTAAGAGAAGTAAACAATAAACTATATAAGCGAGTTCAACTGTTTCCATCAACAGCCACAGCTTCGCGGCCTAAATTCGGGCTTTGGCCTCTATTAGCCTTACAGAATAAATCATACGCGGTCGGGCTGCGTTTTACACTGACCTTCTCGCGGAATAAATACAAAGGCAGTCGCACTGCTTTTCATTAACCCTCTTACGGAGTAAATACAAACGCTGCGGACTTAACAACGGCCACTTGCGGTGGCCTAAAGTCGGGCTTCACCCTCCATTATGCTTTTTAAGAAAAATAAATCCAAACGCAGGGCAGCCTCCGCATAATCATTTTAAGAGAGCTAGATGCGAACATACGTCGGTATCCGCACATAAACAAAGTCAGGTTTCGCCCTCCATTTACTGTCTTAAGAAGTAAGTAAGAACGAGAGTAGGGCTGCGTTCAGCAACAGCAACCTGCAGTAGTCAAGACAAGTAAATATGTACCGTACAATTGCACATATTGTCTAATGTGTATCATTTTCTCATACATTCTTTCATTAACTCTGCTTGGCTGGATGCTTAATATAATTCGTAATGTCCAAATTTTTGACTTAATTAGGCCACATGCTTTGTAACCACTGTGTTGAATACCTTAGATTACGCTATGTGTTCATTATTTTATGCGTCTTGTTTAGACTGGCCCGTAGATGTGCCTAGACAATTCAAACAATTTATTTTGTAACGTGCCGTTCTACTTTCTTAGTTTGGGGCTGGTGCTTTTAATTTAGAACGGGATGATGTCGGGTTGTGTATTTGTTACTTTAAATTGATATATCAAATAATCTGACACAGTTAAACCAAAATAAGACTGACAAAAGATAAGACATCAACAATTCTTAACGGTAACATCGAGTAACGCTTTTCTTCTATTGTTTGCGACGTTCTAGTTGTCTAAACATAATAAAAACAGTCCAGCTAATAAAATCTTACTGGTTTTCCATGAGCGAAACAAAATTAAATATTGATCGTCTTTCAAAACTTGATTCTCTTAACGACTTGTTGTTATCAGATAAGTCTCGACACGAAAAACGAGTAACGAATATTCTTAACACTTTAAAATTTTATTATTATTTTTATGTGCTAATAAATTCAGACAACAATGATAATGACCATAAATGTTTATACTTTATGGCTGCAAGACTGAACTTTAGTATTACCATGACCCGAAATGTAATTCCTAAAAGTTTGTTCTAGATTTTAATTTTTGTGTAGAAAAATATAAACTTTAATTATTGAGGTTACACTATCTGTGTGTATGTGTGTTTATTATTAAAATTTACTGTTCTGTGATATAAATGCATCTCATAGTCATAACGGACACGAAGTGAAACTTCCTGTTCGTAAATGGAAATTATAATTTATATAATCCAGTTGAGTTTGACAAAACTAGTTGTCACTGCAATATCCCTCTTATACGCGCAATAATGTTATTATTTCTAACTACGTCTTTGTATTATACTAATTTTCTTATCATACTATTGGGTTATCTTGTGTTGTTGGAATTTTAATTAACGTTCTAAGTACAGAATTAATGAATTTGTTTTGGAGACAATAAACAATCCAAGACGTTTTACGCAATAAATAATAAATACATAAGGCGTCAGTGGGATTTAAATCCATAACAATGTTGCATTAACAAGAGGCTTTATAAGATCCGTTATTTAAAGAAAGAAATTTGCCGTTCTCCATTTACGAACAGTCGCTAATGAAACAAGAAAAGGTATGATTTAGCATGACGTGAAAAGTAATTGCCATACCTAGGCATTATTAGTAATAGTGGTTTCATGCCATCTTTTCTTTCGTGAGATTACTGCAATACGGAAGAAGGAGCACAAATAATTAAGTTCCATCTTAATGACTCATAAATACAGGAAATCATTAGATCTGTGTATTTCGATCAATAATACATGTTGTACGGTAAGCATGGTGCTACCGCAAGTATGAAGAGAGAGAGAGAGAAGAGAGAGAAAAAAACGTTACAACCTGACACAGATTCCTCATAACCTTATCAGTTTAGCGTGAGCATAATACGGAACACGAATTTTGAAATTTACATACAAAATGTGACATTTAATTTTCGTGTTTCGATATAGTATATTAGAAGGGATAGCACGCCGCATTTACCCTTAAGAATGGCGAAATCCACTTTCAGAAAATCCTTGAATTCTCCCGATAACGACCAGAGAGCCCTTTCTTAGCTCTGTAATCTTGTTGGAAGTGAGCACACAATTGAGTAATATTTCTAGGCCTATACTTAATGTATAGCACAATTTATGTGGTGTGTTTTGTTGATTTTATTTATTATTATTTATTATCATTATTTCCGGTAAATTAAACTCTTAATTTTTCAAAATTATATAATTCCTTAATTACAATGTAATAATAAATTGTGAAGTTTCAGAATGAAAGGAACGCGATACTATTAGTGAATCAAAATTCTAACAAATTATTTGAATTTTAAATGCGACACACGTATGCATATTGTAATAGTACGAAACACATACATACAATATATCCAAGGACGCTATAAAATGTTAATGAGCCGCTGCAACGAACGACATAGACACGTCAACTTTCGTCTGCGGCAGATCGAAAACCGGGTTCTAATATGACATCATCGCGATACCTGAAAATATAGGTTAGTTTTTTCCATATTTGGCAATAAAATTAAAAACTGGTTTATTATATAATAAACGTTTTAAAACACGCTAGAAATTATTTAAACATTCTGTGCAAAGCTTTGCGGTTTGTTAATTTAAAGCACAGTTAATTAAAAGGGATGAGAGACAGAATCAAATGACGCCGTACACTAAACCAAACTAATGCCTGTCTGGACTTAAACCTTTATTTATCACTAGGACGTTGTTAAAGCGAGGGTCAGCTAAAAGCAATCAATTCCAGAGACAACTGACAAGATTCATTAGACGTAATAGATTGAATAATGGTCATTTACATATGAACGTATTGTAATAATTTGGGTCAAACGATTGTTTCTCTTCTTGTTTCAGATCGCAATCATGGAAAGGCCCAAGTTTTTCGCACTTCTATTCGCGTTTCTCCCGTACGTGCACTGCGAACCGCCAGTATTGATACTCGCCGAGAATTTACAACAGGTGGTAACATCTAGTACATTGCAGTGGGTGGCGGTCACTAGTAGACAACCGAAACATTTCGACGAAGCTGTCGTAGGAGCTTATCAAATTATGCAAGGTATAAATTTTAATTTTCTCTTTTAATTTATCGTCTTAATATTTTTCGTTATTTTACAGATGAGCCAGATGAAGAAAACAGCGCATTTAATAACAGCCCCGGCGAGCCAGTTTATGTATGCAGGGCAAAACAGAATGGCATCTGGGTATCAGGGCAGCTGCGACCAAATAACCCGAAATGTATAGTGTCGGTTCGTGGAGTGGTAGACCACGCCGATCGCTACGAGGTTCTAATTAACACCGAAGGGGCAGCACGGCTTAGTTGGGTGAGACGGGATAAATATACTTTAAATCCGCAAGGAGCTGTTACTGGCGGTGACGAGCCTTTTAGGACCTTCATAGCACGTAGAAGTGCCAACAGCCATAATAAAGAGGGTTCGTTAACGCACTTCTTAGGTAAACTCGACCCAGCGGATAATCTTGGAAAATATACTGTTGTTGATCAGAATAATCAACAACTTGAATATGAAGATGGTGAAATCTTAGTCGAAACAGAGCCTGTTTCGTACGAATTGAAAAATATCAAATTGGATTATACAAGGAAACGGGTCAATCAGAATTCTGTAATTTTGGGACATGTTATTTTAAAGAACGAATACGCCGAAGGCGATGTTGAACGAGTCGATGCCGTTATAAGTTACAATTATAATTATACACTATATTGGGGCCACGGACATGGAGTATTAACAGGTCTCCCACTTACTGTATTTTTGCAAAATGGTTCGAGTATTTACGGACAATGGGGATTATCCGAAACCGTCGATGTCGTTGCCACTCATCAGATTGAAGGATATTTGGCTCCAGGCACTGCTGTAAATGTAACGTTAAGGGGTAATTATGGAGAATGGGATACTCCCTACACGGCAGTTGTGGTGGCTTTGTATAAGGATGAAGAAAAACGAGATAGGTTGATTAAAGATAGCCAAAGAGAAACGTCAATGAGGAATGTAATGCCTGAATTCGGGCCTGTTTATTTTTTGCATAATAATAGTTTTGTCCCAACCACAACAACCACTACGACAACAACAACTACTACTACCAGGACAACGACTACCTCGAAAACCACCACGACCACTACGGAAGATGCCGCACCTTTAACGCCACCAGAAATCAGCGAGATACCCGCTAATAAAGAAAGGAGAGTGCCCGACGAAAATATCCTAGATGACGGGCATCAGAATAATATTATGATATCTGATGACGCTCAGTCATTAGAGAATAAGGAAGCGAAGGAGATCAAGCAGAATGACGGGGGAAGTGCATCGAGTGTATCATCGAGTATAGTAATTTTAATAGCAGCGGTGGTATGTGCGCGTAAAGTAACGTAAAAAGACATTTAAAAAAACGAAGAGTGTTCGAAAGATGGGCTTGCTTTAAGCTGCTTGTATCTAATATGTGTGTAAAAGTGTGCGTGTTTGAAGAATGAGAAAACGAGTGTATATATCACAGCTTAATATATTCATCTCTTTAATTAGATTAGTTCCTTACATTCCCACTCCAAAATCTTCATTCCAAGTGCGTGTATTGAAAGCAAGTGTGTAAATAGACAGTGTAAATATGTTATTAGAAGAAGAAGAGACAAGGATTCGTCGTGGTATCGATTTAAGAAGATGCGGAGAAATAGAGTGATATTGAAACCGCGATCTGTTCGTCCATAATGTCCGTAATGTAAGTTGTAGATTGAAGGAATTGTATCAATAAGTAAAATGTTATTTTTGCAAATCTGTAATGGTATATGTATAGTACTGAGGAAAACGTTTTTGATCAGTTTATGAATTCGACTCATCAATCAAAGTGGTACAAAATCATCAAATGTATTATCTTTGGTAAAACTGATATATAAAATAGTACATTCAATAGTTTTGATATTTTAAATTTTTTTTGTAAAAAACAAATTGAATTACTCAATTTTTGTGTAGTAATATTAAAAGAACAATGATTGATATTGTAAGCACAAAATCTTGTAGATAGATTTTTATTAGTACAAGGATTTTTATTTTATTTTATTTTTAATTATTATTGTTCTCTCTTTATAAGGTCAAATGCTTGTTATTTTGGGGTATTCAAAAACGCTTTTGTATTGTTGCTAACCTTCTTGTTGTTATTTTATTATAGTATCAGGTTTTTATAGGTTTTTTTAGGTTCCTGTCTACTAACTCTTGCCAAAGTAGCTTTTAGTGCTGGCCATACACATGCAAATTTATTTTCACGCTACATGCAAAAAAGAACTTTCTTTTCTATTAGCTAAATGATTATAGACGTAAAATGCTGTAACAATACATAAATGGTAGGTGGTCTAGATGATGAAATCAGCATGAGTATGACCAGCAACAATGTCTTCTCACAGAAAGAATCCATTATTCTTTTTAATTTTTCGGCTTGTTAGGTCTGATAAGAATAGAAACAATGATAAATGCATTAAGGATCACGTTAAGATAAGATTATATTTTCTTATATGTGCAATGAGCGATTGGACTGTGCCTCCAGCATCATGTTATACCTGTTAATTGAATGGTGAAAACCGTTTACGTGTTTGGCTTCACTTACAATGTATTTGCGGCTTACCACAAAAAAATAATTGTAAAAGCTTATTATTCTCTCTTGAAACTGTATCCCCTAATGATATCATTACAACAGACAAGTTGTTTCTCTTAACCGAATCAGCAAATTAATGTATGAATTTATGAAGTGATAAGATAACCAGTTATTACAGTTATTAATGTTTACAATTTAAAAAATATATAATAATATCCGTTTTCCTGGTATATTTCGATGTCATAATATAAAAAGCTATTCATAGATGCCAACGTGCAGCAGCAGCAGGTGATTTACTAATCGAGTTTGTGATTATTGATTTTCAATAAAAGTTCTTGGAGCTGAGTACACCTTTTACAAGGATATCGCATGACCTGATGAAATTTATTCGACTGATACGTTGTAAAGTATAAAACATTTTGTTTTTAAATGTATATTCATGTAAATGTAGATATATCAAAATACTTAAAATTAGACAAGAATCATTGTTGTTTTATTTTACTTAGCTATCCTTCAACCATAGCATTTCTGAAAGTAACACAGAAATTTCTGCTGACGTGTGATAAGATCAAACAAAACCGCATCATGTAATTTTCTCTAATAATGCTCGTTATTATTACGCCAAGGACTAATCAACAGAGCAATCCATGCCCGCATAGTAAGTGCAATTTCATTGTTATTTATTTCGAGAGTATTTTTGTAGTAACTAATTGCGGAAGATTTCCGAGTAAATACAACGTAAATTCTGTTCAAATTCTTCTACCAATCAGTGTCGAAAAAGTTCTCAGACAAGCTTTTCAGTCTTAACAAAAGAATTCTTATTTAAAGAGGAAAAAATATATTTCGTCATTTTTTTCCAACAATGATGTAGAGCGCTAACAAAAACGACACTTCCTACCACTAATTTTTATTTATCAAACGCAATACCCACTCAATTTGACGTTTTCAATTGAAAAATTAATATGTAGCAAAAATTGGATGATTGGGCAAGTCAATTGCATAACACCTTCCTTTGATTATTTGTACGAGTCATGCTATTGTCAATCGAAAGACAGAGGAAGCATTGTGTTCTAGGTGTGATATATGATCGGCTGACTGGTTTGAATCGAAGGAATTTTTCAAATGCCATGTATGTAGTATGGTCGAGTAAAAAAGAATTAGTGAAGATGTTTTAATAAAAACTCCTTGTTATCATCTTGTAATTCTTTTGTAGCTTTCGTGTACTAACACAGTTACCTAAATAAAAAATTTTATCTCTTATCAGATAAATATCCGTATCGGCAAAAATTTTATTTACGAAAATCTATGAGTAATAAATAAAAATTCCCGATTCTTTTCAATTAAATGCACTAAGCTAGTCAGTTGGCGGCCTTGATTTAAAGTAAATCAATCAAGAACTTATTAATCAAAAATCTCTTAAAGATCTCCAATAATTGACTCCCTCTGAATGACGAGAGGTTTCTCCATATGTCCAGTCAAACTTTCTCCTACCTGAGTGACACAAAACTTGATCTGCTCAAACCAAATACAGTAAACTAATTAGTTGGCGATCTTAATTTAAATTAAATGCTCAGACAAATTTTTCGCCACCTTGATTTCACATGACAACATAAAAATTCACAATCTATTTAAATCAAATGCACTAAGTTAGACAGTTGGCGACTTAAGTCATAAGCAAGAAGTAAGAACAAGAAATTTAAAAAATACAATCAACCACTTATTAATCTTAATTCAATAGTTGACTGACTCCCCCTGAATGATGGGAGGTTTCTTCACATCCACCAAAAAATGTCAAATACGCCTAAGAAGATGTCTGAGGACTAATTCGACTTGTCAGCCTCGTCAAGGTCTGTAGCCTCTTACATGTAAGATTTATCAGACAAAACTAACTTTTGTTAAAGCTCCGAAGCTAAAAAGTAAGCACGGAGTTGTGTATTGAGGCGATAGAACATTTATTTCAAAATACACAGAACTTGACAGATCACAAAATACATAATAATAATAGAATGCGTTGCATGGTTGTAAAATTAGCTTTCTGTAATATCTAATATCGCTTTGTCTCAATGGAAACCTCTGAATTTCCGATAATACAACAGACTTAACGCATTTTTTTCTTTCATTAACGCATAAATGTCAATTTTTATAAGTAGAATAATAAGGTACACGGCATTATGTTTGATACTAAAAGCTTGAAGAAAATAACTTAACAAGGAAATATCAAACCGGCCAAAAGCTTGGTTTGCACAAAATACTCGATTGTGCAGGAAATTGGTTTCTATTTCCATTAAGAAGCTGACCATTGTAAGAATAACTAGACAGACTATCTTTCCAATGAACTGGTACAGTACGACAGCAGCAAATTAACCTTAAACCACCGCAGATGCCCCCATCGGTGGGCTGACCGCATTTAGCTCTGTCGAGAAGGTGGATGAAAAGGAGAATATTATCAAGGCTTTTAATACCTTTCAAACATAAAAGCTTAGGTTCCTGCTCTCGACTTCAGTCTTTTACTAGGTTGTTTGTATGGATACGAGAGTCGCGTCGTTTAGAAAAAACAATGTACGCTATAGGAAAAACGATTTTTCCAAATGCAATCTAGCAAGCAAAAGAAGAAATACAAGAAATCCAAACAAAAATGATGCCAACAATTATTCTTTATTAGGGATGTTCTACTTTCAGTTCTTCATCTCATTAAAGATAATCTCTTCACTCTCTCTCGCAGCAATCATGAAACTAGCTGAACTTACAGTTTCAGATCCGTTTCCGTTTACACCTTCTATCAATTCTGCATCATTCCTAACAAAGATATTAGTTTGAAGTTTAGCACAACTAAGTAACGAGAGCTACGTATAGCTCTTCTTTCAAACGTCTTGGAAAAGACAGAGGTCTGCGTCGACGTCCACTAATCGTTTACCTTCTTAACAGAGCTAAATTAAAAATGGGATCGGTTCCTCCTTTCTGTCCTAGTTAGGCCTTCGCCCTCCATGAAATTCTTAAGAAAGATAAATACGAATACGTATCGGTCTTATCAATATAAACACGGATTGGATTGCGCTTTCCCTTAACCTTCTTAAGAATTAAGAACAGAATGTGATCCGTGTACGATTCAAAGCTGGTTTGACGTACGAACATTCGACGATATTCGCCCTCAATTAAGTTTCTCAAGAAAGCTAAGTCCAATGTGCAACGCTCTGCAACGGTGGCCCATGGTCAGATTTCGCCCTCCACTAACCTTCTTAGAAATTACGAACAGAATGTCATTCGTGCAAAATTCAAAGCTGGTGTGCTGTACGAGCTTTGGAGATCATTGAGTTTTTTAAGAAAACTAGATGCGAACGCGGGTTGGGTTTCGTTCTCGTACGGGTCACCTTCGGTGGCCCAAGGTTCGACTTTGCCTTCCCTTAACCATCTTAAGAATTACAAACAAAAAGTTATCCGCGCAAGCTTCAAAGCCGGTGTGACGGGCAGCCTTGAGAGATCTTTGGCTTTCATAACCTACATTAGAAAACTAAATATAAACACGAGTCGGGCTTTGCGCTCTGCTAAGTTTCTTAATAAAGCTAAAAACCAGATTGGTTTCATGCTGCTACGGACCACTTGCTTGGACTTTGTCTTGTAGCAACCTCTTAAGAAAACTGCGCGCTCCAAACTTCCCGCTCCATTAACCTCTTTAAGAGAGCTAAATATGAACATGGGTCGGGCTCCGCCTTCCAAAGGCTACCTGCGATGGCCCAATTTCGAGATTCGCCCTCCGTTAACTTTCTTAAGAGAGCTGGATACAGAAGATACGGATCAGGCTTCGCCCCTAATGGGCCACCTAGGGTGACCCTTAAGCTACTAAATAGAGATAAATGGAAGTGCGGATTGTACTTCGTTCTCCAATGGGTCACCGCAGGCCAAATTCCGCTCTCCATTAACCTGAAACTTAAGAGAGCTAGATACGAATAATAACTCTCTGTGCGAACATAGGTTGGACTCTTCTTACCAACGGATCACTAGCGGTGATCCAAGTTCAAGCTTTGCCTTCCATTAAAAACACAGGCTTTGTCCTTCAACATGTAGAGCTACATCCTCCATTAACCTTCTTAAGAGAGCTAAACTGCTCTGAAAAGCAAAAGAGCCCATCATAGTTGTGAAGTATTGAGTGAAATGTGTTTGGTTTTCTTCACATTTGCATAGTATAATTGTGTGATTTTAAAAATCAATCTGTGTCGCTCATTTTCAAAGTTGGGACTTTCTTACTTGGCATGCAAATAGATTTGAGTGCAAAGAAGCCATCGATACACTTAACTCAGTTCTATTTATTTTCCGGGTTGGGGTCTTTTTGCTTTGCAGGGCAGTAACTACGAAAACTTAAGAGGCTTCTTTCTCTTAATGAGCCACCTCAAGTCGGGTTTCGCCCTCTGTTAGGTTTCTTAGAAAGTTAAATAAAGCACGGGATGGACTTCATTTTCTAACGGGCTCAAGGTCAGGCTTCGCCCATCCTTAACCTATTTGAGATAGTTAGATACGGACTCGATCTTTTAAAGAGCCACATACGATTAATCAACGACAGACTTCACATTTCTTAACAGAACTAAATAAATTCTAGATCGGGCTTTCTCCCTTAACTGGGGTGACCCCTAACCTATTTAACAGAGATAAATGCGAGCACGGGTCCGACTTTGTTCTCTAATGAGTCACAGCAGGCCAACTTCCCTCTCCATTAACCTCTTTAAGAGAGCTAAATATTAACACGAGTCGGGCTCCGCCTTCCAAAGGTCACCCGCGATGACCCGTAAGCTACTAAATAGAGCTAAATGGAAGTACGGATTGGACTTCGTTCTCCAATGAGCCACAGCAGACCAAATCCCGCTCTCCATTAACCTGAAACTTAAGAGAGCTAAATACGAATAAGGGTCGGTCGTTGTGTTCCTATGAACTTTGTTCTGTAATAACCCTCTTAAAAAAGCGCTCTACCTTAATGTTATTAGTTACAAACAGAATGTCATCCATGCACGATTCAAAGCCGGTTTGACGTAAGAGCCCATGACGATCTTCGCCTTCCATTAATTCTTAAGAAAGCTAAATATAAACACCGGTCCGATTTCGTGCTCTTACGGGCGACGTGTGGTGGCCCAAGATTGTCCTTTGTTGTTCTTAAGAAAGCTAAGTACAAACAGGAGTTGGGTTATGTCCTACAAAAGACCATGATCGGGTTTCGGCCTCCATTAATCTTCTTAGGAATTACAAACAAAATGATATCCCAAGATTCAAAGCCGGTGTGGCATGTACCCTTTGGAGATCTTTGCCCGCCATTAAGTTTCTTAAGAAAGCTAAATACGAACACAGGTTGGGTTTCATCCTCAAGCCAGCTGTGGTGGCCAGGGTTGGACTTTGCCTTGCAACGGGTGCGGTTGTCTAGGATCGGATATCGCTCTCCACAAAGCTTCTTAAGAATTATAAACAAAATACTATCTGTGCACGTTGCAAAGCCGATATGATGGACAAGCTTTGGAGATCTTCAGACTACCTGTGATGACCCTTAATCTGCTTAACAGAGATAAATGCAAGAACGGGTTCGACTTCGTTCTCCGATGAGTCAGCGCAGGCCAAACTTCCCTCTCGTTAATCTCTTTAAGAGGGCTAAACACGAACGTGGTCGGCTTTCGTCGTCTTACGGGCAACTACAGGTGGACGAGATTGGACTTTGCCTCTCTTGCTCAAACACAAATTGGGTTATGTTCTGCAAAGGGCCATGGTCGGTTTCGGCCTCTTCTTCTAAGGTGCCGTCTCTCTACAGAGGCTGGCTATCATTAAGGCTATTCTGGTCTTGGATACTGCAGATCTAAAAAGCTGTAGAGAAGTACAACCAAACCACTCTCTTAAATTCTTCAACCATGAAGTTCTTCGCCGTGCTGTTGAGCATTTACCTTCAATTATTAGTCTTAATATCTTTCTCCTCCCATGACACGTCCAAAACATTCAAATTTACGGATCTTAATGCTGTTCAAAATTTCTTTTAGTTTGTTTACCATTTGCGTAACCTCTTTGTTTGTAATACGTTGGGTGCAGGATATCTTTAATATGCGCCGATATATCCACATCTCAAAGGCTTCCAATCTCCTCATCATATCCTTGTTGAGTATCGATGCCGCCGATCCATATAACAGAACTGGGAATACGTAACATCTGATCATTCGAAGACGGAGCCAGAAGTTGAGGTTGCGACAACAGTACAGCTACTTCATTTTAAGAAATGCAGTTCTGGTTAGTTCTATCCTTATTTTTATTTCTTGTGAATGGTCACTTACCCAAGTTCCCAAGTATCTGTATTTGGAACTTTTTCGATTTTCTCAGAATTTATGTGTATTATGTTCGTGTATGGGTTTTTTGCTGATCACCAAGTACTTTGTCTTATTGAAATTCACCTTTAGGGCGTATTCATTGCTGAGGTTATTAATCTCCTGTAAAAGAGTTTGGAGTTCTTCAATGTTGTCTGTCATCGTCAGTGTATCTAATGTTGTTAATTATCCTACCATTTATTGAAATGCCAGCGTTGTAGTTATAGAGAGCCTTCTTGAAGATTGCTTCAGAGTAGTTGTTGAATAACTGAATAGGAAAAACAAACAAACTGTCATCCGTACAAGATTCAAAGCCGATGTGTACCTTCGAAAATCTTCGTCCTCCATTAAGTTTCCTAAAAAAAATACTAACACGGTTTGGGCTTCATCCCACTACGGGTCAGCTGCGATGGGCCAAGGTTGGACTCTGCCCTGCATTAACTTTCTTAAAAAAAGCTAAATATATACATTGGTTTAGTTATGCCCTGCAACAGGCACCAGCGACTGCCCACGATCGGATTGCGCTTTCCACTAACCCTCTTAAGAAGTTTGAACAAAATACTATTTGTTCCACGTTCCAAAGCCGGTGTGATAAACAACCTTCGGAGATATATTCGCCCTCCATTGGATTTTTTAAAAAACCTAAATACGAACACGGGTTGAGGTAACAGTTCCCAGCTTGGACTTAGCTTTCCCTTAGGCATCTTAGGAATTATAAACAAAAAATTATCCCTGCAAGATTCAAAGCCAAACCTCTGGAGATCTTTACCCTTCATTACCCTACACTAGAAAACCAAATATGGATACGGGTCGGGCTTTGTGCTCCTACGGACTACCTGCGGTTGCTGGCGGTTGACTTTTGACTTAACAATCTAACAAAACTACGCATCCCAACGGGCCACCTTCCGTACGAACACAGGCCTGGTTCCTTTTACCAACGAATCACCGGCGGTGACTCAACATCAAGCTTTGTCCTCTATCAATTTTCTAAGGGAGCTAAATACAAACAAGGGCTTCGTCCTTCAAGTGGCATCCTACAGTGATTCAGTGATTCAAGGTGGAGCTACACGCTCTATTAACCTTCTTAAGAGGGCTAAATACAAAATGGATAGGACTTCTTGTTGGGGTTTCACCCACTTTTAAGTTTTTTAGAGGGTTAAATAAAGTACAAGGCGGGCTTCATTTTCCATCGTTAACCTACTTGAGAGAGCTAAACACGGAGTTCATCTTCCAACGAGTCCTCATACGATGGTTCAATGACAGGATTCACCCTCTGACACATTCCTTAATAGAGCTAAATCCAAACCAGGATCGGGTTGGAACGCCTGGGGGGACACTTAAGGTGCTTAACTGAACTAAATTCAGACAGAAGTTGGACTTCGTTCTCAATTAGCCGCTGCAGGTCAAATACAACTTAAAAGAGCTAAATACAAATACGGGTTGGGTTTCGCCTTCTCAAGTGCGACCTGCTGCGATAGCGCAACGTTAAGAGAGAGAGCTAAATACAACTACAGATGGGACTTTAACCGCTGGGGCGACCGAAGGTCGAGCTTTGACCTTAACCTATTTAACACAGCTAAATGTGAAAACGAGTTGGGCTCCGCCTTCCAAAAGGTCATCTGGGATGTCCCAGCGTCAGGATTAGCCCTTTGTTAAGTTTCTTAAGAGAGTCAAAAACAGGTGTTGGGCTTCGTTTCATCTTCCATCAACCTTCTTAAGAGAACTTAATAGAAAAACGGGTGGGGCTTCGTCCTCCGGTAAATTGCGGTGCCCCAAGGCCAGGCTTCGCATTCCGTTAAGTTTCTTAAGAAAGGGAGACAGGCTTCGCTTTTCAAAGAGTTAAAATCAGACTTACTCTGTTTAATTTATTCAAAAAGGCTCAATACAAACACGGAGCGGATTTTGTCCCCTAATAGCCCAAGGCCAAATTTCGTCCTTGACCTTCTTAACGGAGCTAAATAAGTCATCGTGAATAAAGCTTCCCCCTGCATTATTAACGTACCAAAGGGAGTTGAATACGAACACGGATGAGGCTTCGTTTTCCAACAAACCAGTTTGGGTTTCGCTTTCCATTGACTTTCTTAAGAAAGGAAAATATGAGCACGGATGAGACTCGCTTCCCAAAAGCCTACTTGAATGATCCAAGGTCAAACTTATATAAGAGAACTATAGTTGGATTTTACCCTTTTGGGGTGTCGTCACAATTTTCTTTCTCGTTTTGTCTTTATTTAAACAATGGAAATGGAGAAGAAAACAAAAATGGCACCGCGTTTATTAATTTATTAATTAACAGCCTCGAGATGGCAGTACGTATTTTAGTTACTTTCAGAGTTTTCAAGTTTGTTTCTGATTTAATCTAAGCCATACGTGAAGTTGCCAGATAATGACGTCATTTCAAAAGGGTAAAAAATTAGACTTGAACGGACGACCTGCGGCCGGCGGCCCACAATCGGATTTCGCCCTCCTTAACCACCTCAGGAGAGTGAAATAGGCTGATCGTGCTTCAACCCTGTTAACCTACTTTAGACAAATAAATACGAACAAAAGTTTATCTGTGCCACATTTAATTCATTTCAGATCCCATGTGTATTATAAATGGCCTTTTTCACATTTTTGAGTTGAGGTTCTCATTGAGAATCTCCAAGAGTGTATTCTTTCGGTTGTTTATCAAAATTCAGATTCAATAAGCGATTGAATATTAGTTGCCTACTTTGTTCAAACGTGACTTATCTGAATATCTATCGTTGAACTTAAGTAAAAAAACTTTGCGTTGTCAATAGAAACCTGAAGAACACTCGTCTTAAATTTGACCAAGTAGGACTGTTCAGAGGATTGTAGCTATACTTGATATATAATCTTTAGAACTCTTTTAATATTTAATTGCAATAGAAAATCTTATTAGATATGGAACTGTAAACAATTATCTGATTGGGAACTATACTTTCGAACACCCGAAAATGAAAAATTAATCAGAAGTATGCTTCACATGGTACGTAAGTATTCATAACAAGGGACATTGTTAGTAGAAAGTTTTTGGAAGCAAAGAAATTCGAGGAAGTAAGCAAATTAAGGTAAGTGCTTGTTTTACTTTTTACCAGATTGATATCCATAAACATTGAGTAAGTTGGAGAAATTTCTGTTGATTTTGTTGATTATAGACAAACTTTTTCGCATTCCTTTACGCTTTCCAAGTCAATTTTCCTATTTTGTTCGAACCTTGATAATCCATAACAATAAATTATTATTATACGGAGAAAATTCCTTCTTCATTTCTTACTATTTGAATTCTTGCACAAAACGAATAGTTATCATCGTTTCAAAATTATTAGTTTCTGCCATAAATTCCACTTAATAATCTCTACTTCTAAAGTTAATATTAACATATGAGAATCATTATTTAGGTTTTTTTTTATGAATGCAAAAGTGAAATGTTTAAATTTATTAAATTTCCTCAATCTTCACTAGGTCTCAATTTAATAGTACTTTTTGCATAATAAATTACACCGCACGTACGGTCATGAATACTCTATGGATACAGCAAAAAACCTAAGCACTTAATAAACATGACACAGCATAATGAAATGCAATGCATATTCCGTCTAAGCATTCGTGCTCTCACATACGCTGACTGATGTTTTATTCAGAGAGGGACTTTTATATTTTTTTCACGCATGTTAAATCTGTCATCAGTGAAAACCTATCAGGAGAGCACCATCTGGAGTCAGTCTGGCGCCCCATAAACACGATTCATACACTCTCATACTTAATATGCCTCTTGGGATAGGGGTCATAAATTGACAGGGCATAGAGGAAAATTTGGAAAAGCTAAAATTACTCCGGTTACACTTAAATATTATACTGGGCACAAATTTACAAAATTGAATTGCACCATTAGCGAGGGACATCCCGATATGTAAATGTAACGAATTACAATTAGTTACGACAATATTTGCTCTCAACCCTTTTTTCCCTGTTGCATTATGGCTTATGGCCATGATCTACATGCACTGATAGAGATTGTGGCGCCGTATAATTTTAATTTATTTCGCTCCACATACGTCCATCAACTCGAAATATGTAATTAACTAAGGAATGAACAAGTGCTGAAAACATTTATCGTCAATTTCATTAATTAAAAGTGCAGTTATGTTGCTGAAAACTTGAGGTGTTAATCATAAATTTTATTTTATTAAGGAAAAATGTTAGTCTGGGTCTGATAATAAAAATCCTTAACCTTAATTTAAGCGTTTTCGTGAAGAAATTTTAATGTGTAAAAGCTATTTTATTAACAGCTCAAATAATGATAGTACAAGATAAGGCAAAATTGCAGCAATTAAGGCTTGTTTAAGCCACTGACCGATTTTTTTCTGCAAAACCGCGTGGTAACGAACTTAACGAGTTTATTAATGTTAAATACTTCCTGAAAATGTTGCAAATTGAATTAGATCTTTTTTTAGTCAATATACCGGGTGAGTCATTTTGTAAAAATGGATTTACTAAACTTAAAAATATACAATGAGAATTTACCGGATTTTTCTCTGAATCTTTCCAGATGTTTCCTATTATTATTAAAGAGCAATGCCACCAGCAATGTCTTGGAATGTGTCATCTGTTTTAATTACGTTTTTATTTAGTCATGCAAAAATATATGCATTCATCATTCGTGCAATTTCTTTGTTTTTACAAGAGAAAGTTTAAGGTTTAATTCTTTGTAATATGTACAGTTGTTTCACATGAACGAATAGTATCGCTTTATAAATTCATTTCAAGTAGCAAAAATTCGATAGCTTTTTTGTTACAGCCTAGAGTTGGGTTTTTGAATGATTTCAACTGGATTATTTTCAAAATTAGAGCAAAATGTCACAGGGAAAACTTCCTTAGTTTTTAGCGGCCTCTGAGATACTTTACTTACATTTTACAAAGTTGGTACTTTTCAAGATACAAATCAAATTCTTATTTTTGCCAAACAGAAACTGTCCTTGATTTTGGTACTACTGGAAAGTCTATTTCTTAAGCTTTTCAAAGATGTAACTTGTATTTCTCGTAGCTGGAAATTAACAGAAGAAGATGGTTCTCTACGAGTTAGTTAAACTCACTACACCAAAGAAAACTAGAGCAATTAGGCAAGAGCAAATACAGAGCTATAACAACACTAATTACTAAGGATAATAACAAGAAGAGTTCTTTTAACACTGAGTTTCCTTGCAGACAAGTAGTTAGCGTTTTGATGTTTTTAGTGTGAGACTAGATATGATAATGCAGTTGGTGTAGTACCGACAAGTTGTAATGTCATTTTAAAGTTTTGCATACTTACCCGAATTTTACGTTAAATCTTGCTTTAAATACATTCATTTAATATAAATTTATCGCTTCGTCTTACTTTTTAATGTTTAGCAAGTTGTTTATATTGCTAACAGATATTTTTCTTTGGAGTTCTGTTGTTAAGAATTAAAATGTGTTCGATAAATGGTTTTATACTTCTTTCATTAGTGAAATCCGATACATTATTTTATGACCCGAACGTGCTTTGTGCTGTTTTTAAATTTTTGTTATATTTTTCAACTGTATTTTCAAGAAAGAACATGTTCGTAATTTGCTAATTCATGTCTGGCAGAAGACAGTTCTACAGTAAAGAAATGATATCCAGTAGTTTTCCATTATCCAATTTATCGTCTGTATTTTGTTTGGGGATATCGTGTACAACCGACTTTTCTATTTTGCCAAACCGTTCCCTTTGTTGGTACTTTGTGATTTTCTCGGGGAGTCGAAATTTGGACACCGTGGAACGCGGGTGTTCACCGCACCCTCGCGGGTTTAAGCGGACCCGATGCTTCTCGTGTTTTGTTTCGATCTTTAAGTGTGGCGCACGGTTAATTTCGACATTTTAGTGGCTGTGAATTTGCTTTAGTTTTCTATTTGGTTTATGGTTTATGGGCATTAATTTGCATTTTGAGTTAATCCTCGGGGGAGGCCTCTTTGAGGATTAAAATACTGACGCATCATTGTGCGGATGAACGTAAAAATTCATATGCTGAAAGGTGTTACCTGTATTTTTACTAGTATGCGGAGATGAACGACAAGCTCATCGTCCCTGTCTTCATTAGAAGGATCGTGTAAAGAAGTAACCGTGTCGAGCCAGTTATTTGGAAATTATTTAATCCCACTTACTTCTTGAGTTTTGGTTTAGTCATTACGAAAATCTCCGTTATGTACCTGGTGTTCTTTGACTCCGCTGTCTTCGTCATACTCCCTGGCTGATGGAATCAATATCCCATCTTCAGTGTCCATCGAGAGATCTGGTATTCTCTTCGTTATTGAGAAAATTAAGTCTTGTGTTTGTGGAAGTTAAGTGTTTAAAAATTTATTGGGGTTGAAACTATGCCTTCTCGCAATTAAATTTAATGTAAATTCAATTCTTTTGTATTTGGAAAAGTTGCTGGAAACTCAAAGGACCTCCAGATTTAGAGTAAGGAATAATTGTTTATGTTACATATATTTGTTTGTATTTTTATGTTGTTTTGTTCAAATGCTTTGAGTATTTAACGTTAATCTTTGGTTTATTTTAATGTTAGAAAAGTATCTTTATAGTGTATTCTTTCCGGAAAAATCTAGGGAAAACAATAGGTAGTTTAAATTCTATAGTAATCTTTTGAACGTTTTCTTTTTGTTTGAAGTAATACAAGTTCATATTTCTAAATTTATTAATAGTTTTAAATCATGTTCAATTTTGTTTGTTTAGAGGGGTCTAATACAATAAGTATTTTGCGATTTAATGATTTCTAAACGCATTTATTTGACTGGTCCTTCAGACCTAATTTTTATGCAATAATTGTCATTCTTTTATTTAATGTTTGTAAAGTAATAATTTCTTTAATCAACCATATCATTTTGAATCTTTTTGTGAATGTTTATTTTACTCGATTTCAAAGCATAATAATAAATTCATGTAGTTTAACTTTTGTGTTCTTATTTCTAGGAGTTTGTTTTTGTTTTATAAGCTTATTTAGGTGCCGTGATGATGGACCTTGGCTTCTAGCAACCCGCATAATATTTGATTTTGTGAATAAAGCTTTGTTTATAGTTTTGAAAAACGAGAGAGAGGCTGGAGATTTATTAAGTTTATTTTATTTTCAGTTGCGGAACCAACAAAGGTTCCTTGGTAAGTAAAAGAAAATACAATTTAGTTTCCGGACACGATTTTGTAGTGTTTATCTACAGGATGGTATTTTGGGTGGACCCTATATACAGCGTGTTCGTCGGTGTGGGGACAGGTCGACGAATTACATCGTTTTGTGTGGCACTGTCTCCTGGCGCCCTTTTGGTATCTCTTTTAGGCTTTTCAGCTAAAAGCTAAGTTTTAGGCTCAGGTAAGATCATCAAAGCGTGGGTTATTTACTATTTTGGAACCTACTCCCGTCTTCGACATGAGCTATGGGATTGAACATCTACCGATATCTGGCTTATACAGGACTTGTGCATACTTTTGGGCATTTTCCCGTTACAAAGTCTTGAGAACCAAACAGAACGCGGTGTGATTAAGGTTAAGAGAATCTTTCAGTACTAATTTCGATATTAAATACTGAAGTCTCAATATCGCCCAGCCCTCACATAAGGACGACCAGCCTCGAATTAATCAACTTCAATTGTAATATTTATCTACGACAGAAGCTGAAGTTATAGCAGCCACTGAAGCTGCACAAGAAAATTTGGATTCAGGCGCTATTAAACAAACTCGATCTGCAATTGATAATGAAGCTCCTAATGAATTTGCTCAAAATCCGGAACTTATCGAAGAACAAGACACATTCGTATGAAACATCTCTTCATCCACAACACTGGTGAAATTGTAATTTCAAAAGCAGATTCAGAAAAACAACTTGCCAACATACAGAAACATAACAAAGCAAAGATGCGTTATTTCCGAGTAAAAATACATTTTCCAAATTCTTATTTTAACTAAGCATTATGCTCAAAGAAATTTCTTATCCAAACCGGTAAATTAAATAAAGTTGCATCAGAGATTTAACCTTCTAAGGTAACACTATTTACATACAATGGTTACGCTAATAATCTTGCTTAAACGTTATTTAATGTTTACGTCTATTGTTATGAGTTTGAACACACATCTGCAGAGTTTGTATTTCATTTATTTTGTTACAAGAGCTCTAATCAAATATTACACATGCCAGGTATTAATCAGTCAAACCAAAGACATTTTTATTTAGGCTAACTGAACATGTGAAGAAACCCCTCGTCATACAGGGGGAGTTAATAGCTCAACCTGAGACCTATTAATTCTACAATTTTCCTATGCATTGATTATCTTAATGTTAGACGCCAGATATGATTCGAAAACGCAAGAAGGATTGTTTAGTTTGACATACCTTATTGATCTTTAAAGGTTATGCTTTCCATCATTTATTGCTTAGTAATTTGTCAGATATTCTCGAAATTTGCAAATGTCAAACATTTCTTCAAATTGAGAAGTATTAAGTAATTGAAAACTAGTTAAAATGTAAAAAAGGCAATACAAAGATGTTAATATACTGCTTCCAACTTAACAAATCAAGAACATGACCAACCCTCATCTAAAAGCAACATTACAGTTTGGCCTTGGCAAAAAGCCTCGAAATCTACAGATTATCTAATAGTCTTGGAAGAATTCAATTATTCAATTGAACATAGTTTCGCCGACTCCAAGAAAAACATCGATACTCTGAGTCGTGTTACCATGCTGGGTATACTTGTGAATGATAATTGGCCCAATTTCGAGACCTTGAGATCCAAGGTATTATTTGAAATTTGTCTGATAAATCTACCGAATAACAATTATTGCTTGAAAAGAGGTATTCTGTGGTACAAGACACTGTCTGGCCAATTGGTCTACGTTGTGATTGTAGTGGTCACGTCGGAATCGATAAAACGGTTAAGGTTTCCAAAATTAAAATATTTCACCAATATATGGTTTAAGTCACTACAAATTTAAAATAAAGAATGGCCATTTGGCCATTGTCAATATTGAAGGAGTTAGAGACATTTTCAGTTGCAGACTAAAAATACAAAAAAAAAACAAATTTACTTGTTATCAAAGTGTTTAATTAAATGAACTTATAATAATAATAATTGTTCGAAATGGTTGCTGTCTTTGATCAAATCTTGTGCCAAAATGTCTACATCGACAATGTTTCATCGATTTAAATTGAACATGGAGGGTTAACACACGTGATCATTTCAATCAACGAAACCTTGTCGACGTAGACTTTTTAGCGCAAGATTTTATTACATTGAATTTGTACGCTGACAAAATGCAATTAATAAAAGAGCAGAAGCTCATGCTCAATTGAAAATTCAAACAAACAGAATGTTGAAAACGACAAAAGCTTCAATTTGCTGGCAATATATTAGCAACTGTCACGGAAGTTACGGTGTTATGAATACAAAACACACTATTTTACATATGAGAATTATTAACCCATTAAAGTTCGTTGGCAACTTAAGTTGCTATCCACTTTTCACCCCCACAGTTGCAAATTTGATCGTTTCTACCACTGTACGATGTTCCACGAGCTACTCCACGGAGCTACTACCCTTCTTAACAGCCATTTTGAATATGTTTTGAAATTGACACTTATGATTAGTTGCAAGTGACAAAATTTTGTAAAATATTTGTAACTCTTTATGCGTCATCACGGCAGTTAATAAGTCAACGTATTTCTGTCTAAAACTTCGATTTAAAGGCTTCTGCTGTTGAAAGTGTAAATTTACTGGCAACTATAGCTGCCATTGGGATAATGTGTGGTCAAATTTAGAATATTACGATTATACTCACAGGTATGTTCGCGGAAGTCACGGCAAAGAATTGATTTTGCATGAACTTCTTGATCTGATTGCCGAAAATGATCGAACACCTTCCACTGTGGTAATATGGCCTCTTGAAGAACCACCAGATAAGGATAAAACAAGAATTCTGATTTATCGGATGAAGAAGTATTGGGCAATGTTGATCATCTTCCTGGTCGTATTCTGCGCTTCCAAGTTATTGTGAGGTATGAAGAAGACGAAGACACGAACAACGTTGATGATGCTTTGCAATAGTACCTCAAGTACCTCAACTGGTTCTAGGACCATAGCTACTCTACCCAGGTGGAAGACAGAGTTTACTGATTTAATTTCTAAAATTCCTAATATTCCTGAATTTGAATCTACTACAGAAGACTCGCTTAAGAGAAAATATCAAAAATCCGATTGACGATTTAGATCGTATTCCACTCAAGAAATGTTACATCACATTGTGAATGGAACTAATCAGTATGCAGCCCAAAAACTTGTGCATAACTTGAATGACACATTTGTAGAATTTTGACAACTGTTGGGGTTGCTATTATCGGGATACCAACCTTTGCCTTATAGGCAATAGCTACTGATGCGATTCGTCGCAACCATTTTGATGAAATGATGATGCCGATAATCAAGCAAGCGATGGTTCTGATAGAATATATAACAAAAGCCCTTTGTTTGATATGTTGAATTCGTTTTAACAAGTAATACTAGGTTCTACTGTTAGGATAGATGAAAATATCATTTCTTACTATGGAAGACGTGGAATCAAGCCATTTACAAACGGCAAACCGATCAGGTTTAGATTCAAGCTGTGTGTTGCTGCTGATCCTTTAGATTACATTCATCATGTTGAACGATATTGCGGTTCTTCGAAGCAAGTTCCTGAAACTGGTTTAGGTCAAGGTGGCAATGTTGTCTTGGGATTGGTGGACCACATGCAGTTGAAAAATGGCGTCAAGTTCTACTTCAATAACATTTTTACTTCTGTTGGATTGTTACAAGTTACAAGAATTACGCTCCAGAGTTCTAGGTGGAATAGGCACACTACGCGAAAACAATTGTGACTGTGATGGTGTATTCCCTATAAACCATTCTAGCCGTTACTCTCCTTCCAATAAG